>JAQGAV010000207.1:0-41569 GCA_034691345.1 Phasmarhabditis papillosa
AGCTCAGTTGGGAGAGCGTTAGACTGAAGATCTAAAGGTCACCAGTTCGATCCTGGTTTGGGGCAATCGTTTTGCAATTTTCAGAAGATAGACTAGATAACTTTGATAATTGTAACTGGAATTTCGCGCCACGAAATTATAACTATATATTTTAGATCTTGATGAGAGACTCTAAGGGTATTAGCGAGGAACAAATTAACGAATATCGCGCTTCGTACAACCACTTCGACAAGGATCGTCAAGGACTGGATGCCGATCAATTGAGAGCTTGTCTCATCTCTGTTGGTTACAATATCAGACCAGGAAGAGAGGTTCGCAACTCATTTTTTGGGAAACCACAGTACCCTTGGGTAACAAAACCTAAAATTCACACCTTGTCATATTCGTGAGTATGTGACCTAATTTAATAGAACTCAACAAGTCCCAGCCCAATAATATTGCCAACATGCCCGTTGTGTATTATTTCCAACACTTAGTTGCCCTTTTAATCTAGCGTTTTTCATCGAACAAATCGAATGACAGCAATACCTAATAACTGACAATTAGCATCGCACAAATTTTCCCCATAGCAATATGTAGGAAACCCCTAATGAGAATGTGTCGTGTGAAACAGATCTTCCCATTTGACATAGTTTTCCGCCGCTTGACATTCCGACCCTATCTAATCAAAGAACTGCGTATAGTTGAAGGGGCATAGGCGAAAGTGGTGCTACGAGAATCATCCAGTTTCGCAATTGTTCATTGTCACTGAACATGATGTACTGTAGAACACACTCCAGTCTTGTTTAGCATAATCTAGTTTGAACTGGAACAATGGAAGACACTCCATACAGCAACACAAATCATAAATCTCCAAGTAATAGTCGGCGGCCGGTCTTCATGTTTGACCGTGCAATTTACCGTGACAGAGATATTCACCGTACGCTGAATTGCGTACAAAAGCAAAAATTTACTGCATTTTAAACTCTTAAAGGACAACGAGGTTTCCAAGTCCTTTAATAGCATGACTTCCGTCCGTCGACTATAGGCGTAAAATACATAAACCATTGTAGTCCCTAACTGAAAGATTAAAATCAAGCAATAACATATTTAAAAGAAACGATTTGTGGCAGAAAACCTATTACGTTTTCTAGGGAGATGCCGAGATGCACCGTATCCTATCCCATGTTGATCCCAACAGAATGGGCAGAATTCCATTTGACGCCTTCCTCGATTTTATGACCATGGAAAACGCTGATGCCGACACCGTAGAACAAATGATTGACTCGTTCAGAATTCTGGCTATGGGCAAGGTTCGTATAGCCTTATCAATTTCCATAGATATCAACTAAACGTCAATATATATTATCAATTTGTTCTGCTTCAAATTTCATTTTTAAAGAGAAACAAATAAGATGATCAAAAGCAATGAAGTCCTGTTTGAATATACTAACAGTGTCAAAACAAATTTAATGTTTCAGCCATTCATCACTTCTGAGGAGCTAAGAAGAGAACTTCCCCAAGATCAAGCTTCGTATTGTATGGCTAGAATGGCTCCAAGCAGTGATCCACAGGCTCCATCCGGTTCATTTGATTATGTAACATTCAGTCGCACCCTTTACGGACAGTAACTACTATTAATAATTCATAATTATGATATCACTCGTTCTTTCTTGCTAACTATACAACAAAAACACAAGGAGTGCTTTTAGGTACTCAACAAAATTTTTTAACTATCGCGACGCTGCTCTTTGTAAATTACATGTGCTATTCTAGTCCCAGTATGTAAGCATTACCTCTATATTACATCAAAACTTGTTGCTTCTTACGTTAGTTCATCAAAAGTTCCTAAATTATCCTGTTGAAGATCCGCAACGAGCTACTACTGCAAATACGATGTTATATTTCAAGCATTAATCAAATAATTGTCTAGTTTTCTCGACAGTTCCCCTTCGCTGATTTAAATTGTTACCAACGTTAATAGAAATATGCTTATAGATATTTATTTTGTCATCCCAGATTAATAATAGTTAAGAGATGTGTTTCATAAATTAATAAATGCTTATAAACCAATTTGCACAAGTATTCCACCACCCAGACATTTAGTGAAACTACTAATCCTCGTGCTTCATGTTGCATTGATGACAACACCAATAATTCGAAGAAATTCTGACCTATTTCCCAACAAAAACCAAAATGTCGCGGGCACAGACAAGACAAATATTTGTACCTTTTTAAGCATAGAGAAGCAGCAACCACTTTGTATATAATATTATCACCTACTTTCCACGTCTTCCACCGATTGAAGACTGGGAAGTGACGTGGATTTCGAAATCAATTAAAAAGCTGCGACTACACTCCCGCCATTGAAATGTTGAAATATTGCTATTACTGCTAATCGATTTCTAAATCCCGACAACTCCCGTCCGTCTATAACAGATACGAACATATATACAACACACAACAGGGTGCAAATCTATGTGGAAACCAGAATTTTGCGGTAAATGTCCACCCCACGTATATTTTAAGTAGCAGCCGCGGTTAGAGAGGAAAACGTTTGGGAATGCGGCCCAACGTGCTAAAAACTGATAGCAGGCTAAACGGGGAGAAGCGATAGAAAAAGTGGTCGAGATACGCAGAAAAGTGTCGTGTAACGCCGCGGCCAGAGAAATACGCACGCGAGATAGTGGGTGCCACGCAGAGACGCGCGAAAACGGGCGGTGCTTGACAGCCCGCTATTTCACTTCGACTGAGGACCCCAACAGGCAATCGAGTCTCAACGCTGGTCTGTTCAGTCCGTCATTCATTGTTTTATCATTTGTCTGTTTGTGAATGTCATTTTGTCATTTTAATTTAATTCTTGAGAAAATTATAAAGCCATGTTTCTCTTTTTAGGGGATCCCTTTACACTTGGAAAACCCGAGAAGTTTACTGGTTGGTCCAGTATATGTTTTTGAGCCCACAACACGTCCTAAGTTGGGATTTTATGATCGACAACCCACAAGAAGGTAAGTACATTCCCGGTAGTTTCAATATTTTGTGTGCTCTTGAAATCCTCTGAGTACATGTTCTTACATAACTGCCTAGTTTGGGTGGATAGAATGCTCTAAGTTAGTTAGTTCTTTTGCTATATCAGTATAGATTTTGCTGCCTTATAGTTGGTGTTGTTTGGTGTTTCCTTTCATGAAACACTCCTCATTCGAACAAGGTGTGAATTTTATATTTTATAGCCAAACTGTTGTGTACGTGTGACTGTTTTGGTAACAACTTATTTTTAGGGAGGTCGAAAAAACGAAAGAAACTGAAGGCAGGATCTTCCGTGTCCGCAGAAGCAACCATTGGTCAACAAATCGTATGCGATTGGAATTCAAGTAATTTCTTCAACTGTTCTATATCATCGGTAGGTATTTTATTTGATGAATCTATTCTTACATTAATTGCTTTAGACTTGCTAATACTTCTACAAAATGGCTCTTAATGTTAATCGTGCTGTTTCTGATCCCTTCTACCGGTACAAGATGCCGAAAATACTTGCTAAGGTATATATTGCTCATTGCAATGGTTTTAATGTTTATTATTTAGGTAGAAGGCAAGGGTAACGGAATCAAGACCGTAATATCAAATATGGTCGAGGTTGCGAAATCTTTGGAACGTCCTCCAATGTGTATGTTAGGATTGCTTAATATAATACATAGTTTTCCTTCAGATCCTACCAAGTACTTTGGTTGTGAGCTTGGTGCTCAGACTAACTTTGACAACAAGAACGATCGCTACATTGTCAATGGAGAACATGATGCGAATAAGCTTCAAGATATCTTGGATGGCTTCATCAAGAAATTCGTATTGTGTCCTTCTTGTGACAATCCTGAAACTTCCTTGGTTAGATTGCGAATTCTTATTGCTTTCATATAGCTTACCTTCCAGACTGTCAAGAGAAATCAGATCAATAGTAAGTGCAAGGCCTGTGGCCATGCGTTTACCATTGACAGCAAGCACAAAGTCTCAACCTACATTATCAAGAATCCTCCTAAGATTGAAGTTGATCTTTCGAAGATGAAGGAAAATGGCAAGAGACACAAGAATAAGGATGAAGCAAATGGAGGCAGCAATAAGGTTTCTGATCGCATTGTATTAGTTCAGCAAAATTTTCTGCTTTAGAGCTCCAATGACGAAGATGATGCTGACGATGATGACTGGGCCGATCCTATTGATGATCCAAAACTTGTGGCCGGAATCGGAAAGCTTGTTATCGACAAGGACTTGGAGAAAAGCCAGGACGAACGTCTTGATATGCTTCACAAGTTCTTCCAGAAGAGGAAGGAAGCTAATGATATTGGAGATGGAAAGGTAATTTATATCATATTTATCACAAAAAGTATTTTTATCAGGATTTGGCTGACGAGGCCGAGCGCTTGGATCTGAAGGCAAAGGCTCCTATTCTCTTTGCCGATGTATTCTTCGATCAGAGTATTCTTACTGAGAAGCAGCTGAAAAACTACCGTCGTGTTCTACTTCGCTTCACTCTCAAGGATAAGAAAGCCCAGAAGTACCTTATGGGTGGCATTGAGCAGCTTATCATAAAGCACGAAGCTGATTTGTTCCCCAAAGCCGCTCATATCATCAAGGAGCTCTACGATCTTGATATCGTAGAGGAGGATTCCCTATTAGCTTGGGGTGAAAAGGTTGGTTACAAATATTTCGCTGGCTTTATAGCCGTACTTCAGCCATCATCCAAGTATGTCTCGAAGACGAATGCTAAGAAGATCATCGAGAAGTGCGAGCAGGTGCTAACTTGGCTAAAAGAGGCCGAAGAGGATTCAGATGAGGAATCTGAAGACGAAATTGAGGTATGTTCATTTTTTTTAAATGTATATTATTTCCCAGTAGTCGTTTAAAATTCACACTTATTGTTTTAGTTCGATGACCGCAGTCGCCATGTTGGAGAATTTGCTTCGAAGATCACTGCCGAAGCTCCCAAGGAAGAAATCAAAGTTGCCAATGAAAATGGCGAAGAAATCGACATTGATGATATTTAAAGTTCACATAGTATTACTCTTTTTTGTAATTGTCTTACGAACCGTCTAAATAAATTATTGTTTTTTTCAAATTTGTTATACTTGCTAGGGTGGGCGTGTTGTCGGAAATTACATTCTGGGTCTCTGATTCTCCGCAAGTAAGCAGCTCTTCAGGTCACAATGGGTACAGTAAGAGTTACTTCCCAGTATGGGGAGTTCACACTCTTCTACACATTTCGTAGCCCATTCTCCAATTTTTATCGATGCTCATTCAAAGAGTCTTCTTCTGATGGGACACAACACAAGTTTTGCTGCGTGGAACAGTATTATATGTTTGTTTTATGTTTCTGATGTATACTGACTTATGCTTCAAATAGGTATAATAAAGCCCTATCTGCCAACGATGAAGATGCGGCTTACCGAATACTCGCCGAGTCTGATCCGAAGGCAATGAAAAAAATTGGCACGGAAATCAGAGGCTTCTCAAGGCAAAAGTGAGTTTATTCGCATACTCAAATTGTAAATGTTTTCGGTGGGATGAAATGAGCAGAGACGTTATGAAGAAGGGACTACTCGCAAAATTTTCACAGGAGCCAAACTTGCGTTTTTGTTTGCTCCTAACCACGAATTCTCAACTAGTTGAGTGCTCTCCGACAGACCAAATATGGGGAATAGGTACCATTATATTCTTATGGAAATCATCGAATATCCTAGGTCTCGGGATTGACAGTCCACTTGCTCTGAACCCTTCCATGTGGAGAGGCACTAACAGACTTGGGAAAGTCCTGGATGAAGTCAGGGATTTAATTTGGAATAACGAGATCTTCAAGTTTGTGATGTGCTTTTCCGTTCTATCGCTTCTTTATAGAGATGATCGATGTGAAATCGAAAAACAATTCAGGATCTCCGCCGATTATGCACAGATGTATTTTAATAGCAAGTTTCCCATGAAGTAAGCCATAATTAAAATGGGTGCAGTGTGGGTTGGAGGAGGTTGTTCACCGAAATTTACCTCGTTTCATTTAATACTTGCTTTCTGAGATAATATAAGTAATATAGAGATACGAAACAAAACACTTATATAAGTCTTCCTATCGTTGGGTAGGTGTACCGTGGAGCAAAATTCCGAAGTGCCCCTTTCCAACCCACATTGCACTTTTGAATATTTTAAATATGCTAAATCTATTCTCCAGGTCGAGGATGAGTTTTTCTTCAGTGCAGAGCAGTTACTCTTCACCGACGCAGCTTGATAAGCGCAACCGACCAATTAATAGTAGTACGTTTACAAATTTAGTCCTCTGGTCTAATCTATTATAGGGTTATCACTTAGCAGCACCCGCAGGAAGCGATCCAGTTCTACAGAAGTACGAAGAAAGCGGATTAGAAGCCGTTCGACTGAGAGAAAATCTAGAAGACGATCATCAATTGATGATAAAGGTGTGCCATGTAAATTTCTTGCTTATGCATGTTGTATTTAGGAAGGCGCAAAAAACACGCATCAACTAGTACCTCGTCATCTAGCAATGAAGAAGAATGCCGCAGAGACTCTTCCCATAACAGTAAGATTCATCTCAAATTTATGATATCATTGTTTAGGATATTACAATAGGGACACCCATATCCGCACCACTGACAGACATAAGAGGAGAAAATCAAGAAGTAGATCATCAGATGTCAAGAAAATGCGAAGGCTAACATCATCCTCAAGTAAAAGTATAACTCTTTCATGTAACTGGTATTCATTTTTAATTTTAGGAAAACGTTCCAGACGTAGCAGGTCGGTCAGTTCAGTGTCTTCATGCGATTATAAACACCTCTCGCGAAAACCTGAAAGTGATTTTTCTAATTCTCTTTCTTCGTTCATCTTGTCATTCTAGGGAGGCACCGTTCTGATTCCTCGCCGTCACCTAAACGAGCGTCTCACTCAGCACGACAACATTCGGGTAATTGTGAATATTTTTCAGTTTTTTGTTTTTATTACAGAGAAGAAATATTCCGAAAGAGAAAAAAAGAAATCTCCACAGGATCGCTCTATACAGACCAAACATATTCTACCAGGTCAGTAGTATCAGTTATAATAATTATTATTTTTTTAGATCTTAAGCGTCGTCGGAATGATTCCGGCTCCCCAAATCATGTAATGGAATGTCTGTTGAAAAAGAGTGAACCCACAACTATAATGACTTTAAAACCAGGTAAGCGTGACACCATATTTTTCAATTCAATTTCTACTTTTCAACGTATTGCTTCAGAAATCAATATATTCGACAAACACGAATCATCAAAACCTGGATGTTCCATAGGAACTAATGACGGTAGGACTTTCAATACTTTATAGTGTTCCACTCACAGACATTTCAGCCAAAGTGGAATGCCCTGATCAGGAAACGATGAATACTGATACATTGCTGAAGAGAATAGTAACTCCAGAGAATCTAGTTCAGAGTGAGCTTCGATTAAATGTATGCGTGTTCAATTTTGTAATATCTGTATAATTAGGTTCAGGATATCAATAGCAGAATAAGCTCCCCTGATGAAAGCAGACAGATTGATGCGATTTTGGAAGATATGAAAGAGTCCCGAAAGGGCAGGTAGTATTTGTCGTATTTGCTCGCTTGAGTTCTAAATTTTAGACCCAGTGTACCTGATGATGCAACTGATCGAGACAAAGAAGAAGTCCAGCCTTTAAAATTGAAGAAGAGAGTCTCCGATGAGAAGGTAAGCTACTGCATGGGTCGCAGTGTTAGCTATATTTTTACAGATTAATTCATTCATCAACAGAATCAACAAACACATTCGTCCAACGTGATTCTTCTTGTTGGCATCGATTAGCCATTGTTCAACTTAATTCTTACAGGTTGTTTATACTTTTTAATAAATTTATAAATTAATTTCATTTTAATAAATATTCATAATAAAGCATTTACTTTTAAAACAAGAAAATTATGCCTTTGGAAAAGGGATCAACGTTTCCAAACATGAAATATTTAAAGGAACCGAGAAAAACAACCAGCATAAGCTCCAATGAGAACTTTTAAGTTCAGGGAAATCAACTAATGATATGAGACTACGAGAGAATAAGGGATACACCCAGTTGGACACACTATTAGAAGAATGGCGCTGCTAGAATGCCGAAGATAGTAGATAATATCCACGCGTAAACCTGAAGCAAACAGTTTGTACAAATAACCACAGTGAGCACTACCTTATATTGAACGTAAAACGATCCAAACCAGAAAATATACTGAGCAATAATTTTGTACCAGGAAAATTGCACTCTGGTTCCCTTCTCTCCTTTCTCGAATTCTCCAGTTTCATAATAGTTTTCTGTAAAGTTCTTTAATTAGACAGGTCAATACAACGTAGCTTACTTAGCATCTTGTCCTTCTCTTCGTAAACCTTGTACATCCAATCTCGCAGTTGCTCGTCATCATGGAAGGGTACCTTAAAGGTTCTCATAAATTCACTAACACTGGAGGAAAAGTCATGATTTTCTATATAAACAAACCTCATCCGCATTGTAAATCTTATAATTGACAGCAATATCACATTTTTCACGGGTTCCCAGTCCAAGAGTTCCCAGACTCAGAGGAATTCCATTCGGATATGCAATTGTAACGTCCAATACATACTTGATTGGTGGCCGAGTTTCTGTAAATAATAAAATGAGAAAAGTTTAATGTTCTAAAAGAGAACTTTGAATGTAATAAAGATTCAAACGCAACATCGTTGAAAGAGAAACTTTGATAAGACTGAATGTAGCAATATTGCACGAATTTACGCATGTAAAGTAAAGTACCATTGGCTGTTGTTTGGATACAAATCACTGAGATGACAACAAACTTCACTTGTATCAATGAAATGAAATTAACAGCAAATACATATGTAAATCGGTAACTAACTACTATACAAATTGCACTAGGAGGTAGTGTGTAGATAAGACTGATATCAAAGTACATAACTTGATATCACGTAAAAACACGATACAGCAGTATTAGATAATTATCGACTCATTATTTTACACTAAAGCACACAGCTCGCAACTCGCAACCTAGTGAGCCTGCTGCAAAATGACAAAATTGCTCGGTGTCGATTTCGCACCCCTCAGTATTCCGTTAGATCGAAGACTACAAACTATTGGTGTAGTTCACTTCTTCTTCCTATCCTTAATCTTCCCAGTAATATCTTTAATAATCCCTGTTTATTTGGTAAGTTTTACTACACGAAGCTTTTCCGAAATCAGTTTGACACAAGTCGATCAAAAGGCAGTGCATTTACTGAATTACTATTTCCAGCTATTCACGTCGCTGTATCCCATTGTACTGGCATATTCGATATGGTTGTACTTTGACTGGAAATCGCCAAGTAAAGGAGCATATCGGTCTGAATGGTGGTTACGAATGAGAATACATCGCTGGTATGCGGACTACTTTCCCGTGAAGTTACACAAAACTGCTGATCTACAGAAGAACAAGGTAAATATACGCATACCAAAGGATAAGAAGCAAATGCGAAAGCTACCTATGTTCAAAGGAAGCGTTAACCAAAAAATTGTTGTATTAGGCATTGTGATGATGCAAAAGTGATAACCCTTTGAGAATGCCAATACTGAATTTAAATAAACAAAACACAATTTTACAGAACTACTTAATTGGATATCATCCACATGGTATCATCTCAATGGCTGCGTTCATCAATTTCGCTACAAATGGCACTGGGATTTTGGAACGATTCCCAGATATCGAATTTCATCTGTGCACATTGGTGGGACAGTTTTGGTTCCCGTTCCGAAGAGAAATGGGACTATTGCATGGAGTCATCGACTGCAGCAAACAAAGTTTAATGCACATGCTCGGAGGAGATAACAGGGTAATATATAACAACGGGAAACTTCACCAACAGAAGTGCTGAAATGATAATTTTGCGAATAGAATAAATATAGAGAGATAATAGAGAAATGTTCTAGGGTAAAGCCTGTGTGCTCGTTGTCGGAGGAGCCGAGGAAGCTCTTGATGCTCATCCTGGCAAGCATACCTTGACGCTGAATAGCCGCAAAGGTTTCATAAAAATGGCACTACAGACTGGAGCCCAGCTTATTCCATGCTACTCATTTGGTGAAAATGATATATATGAGCAGGTAATATACAAATACACTATCACGGTTATTGTGACGCCGATTACAACAAACTGTTAACTAGTAAATTCATTGACGAAAATGAGAACTTCAGGTCGAAAACCCTCAAGGATCTACAATCCGCAATATCCAGACTGTGATGAAGGAAAAACTGGGCTTCTCACCACCAGTTTTCAGCGGAAGAGGCATTTTTAACTATACATTTGGACTGCTACCATACAGGTAACTGCCAAGAGTGTTGATTAGATAACAGCATAATATCGCTATTCCAGAAAACCGCTGAACACTGTTCTTGGTAGGCCAATCGAAGTGAACAAGACTGAGAACCCAACGCAGGACCAAGTTGATAAGCTACATGCCGAATACGTGAAGCAGCTAACAGAACTTTTCGATACCCACAAATCGAAATATGGTGTTGATAAGAATACAAAACTAGTCATACATTGATATCGAACCATTTTCATAACCGTTCTCACTGTAAGTAAATATTGTTTAGACTCACTGTTGATAACTTTCATCTACAAATTTATTACGGAAAAATACTCATATACCAACTAGCCCTCATCAAGTCATAGTAGCATTGCCCTCTAGAAAATCATCTATAAAAGGAAGCAAGCCAGTTTCACAGTTTCATTAGATTAGTTAGTCACCAGACCCGTAGCAAAACATGAAATGAAGTAACATCTATCTATAATAGATCTGTATCATTGTACAGCTATAACATTCACAGGAAAGCGATTCCGCAGCTAATAATATTCAAGTAAATCGTTCATAAACAACGATATATTCGTTTTGAAAAAGAAACATTAAAGCGCGCCCACATTATCTATCAGTCGGCGAAGAAACTGCAAGATATCAGTTTTTCCACCTTCGACCCCAGGGATGCAATCGCAGCGGCCTATGCAATCTGACCATAGAATTCAAAGATTACACAAATATAACTTGTGCAAAGCAAGACGGGTAGCGTCTCCCTAGAAATTAAGTAACCATATACCTCCTCAATTAGTAGTGATCTATGGTCCTCAACAACTCCTCAATTTTAATTAATTCAACCCTTTTACTCTCTCACTTTCCTAGATCTTCATGTGAAAAGCAGCGCCTACACACAGTTTATCAGTTCAAAGTTTCTTCTCTCTCTGAGATTATTGTAAAACAAGGCAACCCCCCATTCGACCAATGATTGTGAATTGGCACTGATGAAAAATAAAAGTTGCGGTAGAGCAGTTCAAGTGTCGCTATCGACGCGGTAACCCCATCGATTTTGAACAATCGCCAGTGAACGGACGACAGCCGGCGGAACGGGGAATGTTTGTGTTTACACAGTCATTCTGCTTTTCATATTTTACTGCGCTTTCTTCCATATTTGTATAATTTTAAATTGTCCTAGTTTCAGCGCAGAATGACAAAAGTTCTTGGTATAGATTTTGCGCCGCTCAGTATACCAATAGAACGAAGGCTTCAAACTTTGGGTGTACTCGAATTCTTCTTCGTCACACTAGTTCTGCCGGCCTTCACAATTATAGTACCGATATATTTGGTGAGCTACATTCGTTCTCATATTTACTTATCTTGCTCATATAGGTTTTCACATCTCTATGCCCACTTGTCTTCGCATATCTGATATGGATGTGGTACGACTGGGATTCGCCAAAGAAAGGTGGATACCGTTCCGAATGGTTCATGCGATGGAGAGTTCACCAATGGTATGCAAAATACTTCCCAGTTCGGCTACACAGGACAAAGGAATTAAGCAATGATGAGGTTAGTTGACAAAACATGCGCTTATTTTTATTTTCAGTAATTATCAATTACTGATGTTTTAGAATTATCTAATTGGCTATCATCCCCATGGAATCATATCAATGTCAGCGTTTATCAATTTCGGCACAAACGGCACCGGAGTGCTAGAACTATTTCCCAATGTAAACTTTCATCTATGCACCTTAGTAGGACAATTTTGGACGCCATTGAGGTAAATCGTGTGCATTAAAATAATATGGCAAACATTTTAGAAGAGAATACGGTTTGCTCCATGGAATAATAGATTGCAGTCGCGAAAGTCTGACGTATATGCTGGGAGGTGAAAAAAAGGTTTGCGATAAGAAGTGACTTTTGATATTTAATTAATATCAATTTAGGGCAATGCTTGCGTGCTTGTGGTTGGCGGTGCAGAAGAAGCTTTGGATGCTCATCCTGGACACCATATCCTGACGCTAAATAGGCGAAAAGGTTTCATCAAGCTGGCCCTTCAGACGGGATCGCACCTTTTGCCATGTTATTCGTTTGGTGAAAACGACATTTATAATCAGGTAAGAACTATATGGGCTGATCAAAACGTAAACATATTTTTAGGCTGATAATCCAAAAGGTTCTACGATTCGTAAAATTCAAACACTCCTCAAGGAAATATTGGGATTCTCTCCACCAATTTTCCATGGGAGAGGCATTTTCAACTATACATTTGGCCTACTCCCTTTCAGGTGAGATCTTAATAGTAAAATGTACAGGAATTGAATGATTTTAGAAGAGATGTGAACACTGTACTTGGCAAACCAATTGTGGTGAAACAGGTACCGAATCCTTCGCAAGAGGAAATCGATGGCCTACATGAGGAGTACGTCAAGCAGCTGAGAGAACTGTTCGAGAGCAACAAAACGAAATACGGAGTGGACGCCAAGACTCAACTTGTAATCCAATAATAGTCATATATGTAAAATACGAGTAGCTTGTATCATTCGATCTCCAATAAACTTACTTACCCTTCACGTATTTCTTCTCTCGGATGGCTCCTACGGTATCCTTCAACAACTTCAGTTTGCTGTGGCTCCTCTCTCTTGGAGCGTCATCATCGTCTCCCCTGGGACCAACCTGTAAGTATTACTTTTACATATTTTTGTTGAAGAAGTGTATCACAAAATATTCAATTAATTAGAGCAGTGCAATTAGATAAGAGTGATAACAACAGCTGCGTGTTCCCCATGTTGTTCCCTTCCTGGTCCAATATTTTCCAGAACTATTAATTATATTACCTCTTCAAGGATGGCTTTGACTGCTCCTTGTCTTGGCAGAGTTGTGTAGATTAGATGTGGGAAACCGTGCTCTTTCCCATATCTTTAAAATATTGATTTAGAAAAATTAACGAATCATCCATACTTCTGACTACTCTCTGCTCGCTTGTAGTAAAATCCACCTTCTGGGAACAGAATCACCCATCGTCTATCGCGATCCCAAAAAACTTCGTGCAGGTGTTTCTTCAAGCTAAAACTAGTCGATTTAAAATATAATTGAACACAATAGACAAACCGCAGTAGTTCTTTATCTCTGGTGGCTTTTCCTTGTTGAATGAAGTAGTCTCCGTGCTGGTTACCAATCATTCCGAATGGAGTCCAACGGAACATCACATCCATCAGCCAAAGAGTCTATAAAACAAGAACTAAACCTTCAGCTGAAAATTAAACTAGTCTACCTTTCTGCTGGCAACTCCTTTACTTTGTAGAACAGCCATAAGAGTAGGCACATCAGCTGTGCTCTGGTGATTGCACATTAAAAGAACACGTTCATCTCGATAATAGGTGGTGACATCATCACCATATTCATATACTGAAAAATGAGTAATTGTTGAATACATAATTATACGCTTTTTCTGTAAATATGATAAAAATAAGAAAACAAACCATCGTAACCGGCAGTGTATCCCCATGTAGCGATAAAGCTTTGAAGCCATCGATATAGCTTTCCTTCTACGAACCAATACAATCGCGGCCTGTAAGAAAACAAAGAGTGACCTCAAAATGAAAGGGTACAAAAAGATAAGACATCATGTGTAGTAGTTATGACTTACCAAATAGTCCTGGCCCACATAACAGGAATCATAAATCCAAAATATGTTAAGAAGAACACAGTTACCAAAGAAAGGCACATCAAGGTTCTACAAATAACAGAAAAAAAGTTAAAAATCAAGTTGCCGAACAAACCTAAGTGGGGCTTTTAGAAGCCAGATAAACTTTTCCCATAAAGTTGTTTCCGGTGATTGGAGTACAGATCTCGATCCGGGAGGTCGATCTGATATGGGAGCTGATCCCCTGTTGAGCAGCTCCGTCGTCAATTCGTCACACATCTGAAAATTGAAGTTTGAAAATTTATCGCCAAGAAAACAGAAAGTAACAAATCGTTTGTTCGAATCGTAAGAGAAATTTTAAACATTGGGACAATAAATAAATAGATAACGCTAATGTTAGTGTTCCTCCATAAATGGAGAATATAAACTTGGAATCAGCACATTATTACATAAGACGAAAAGGTTGAATGATACTTTGGAATTAGGAAAGGTGCAGCAGCGTTATGGCATGATGTCAACACAGAGCAGCTAAACGGGCGGGAGTATGGCAAAAGCATAACGACGAATATCGGCCAGCAAACCACGCACTTTGACAAACAATATATCCCTGACAACCACGAATACAAAAAAAACATAATTTTATAAACAGAATCTATTTTGGAACAAAAACACGGAAAAAAAGGATTCAAAAACAAGTCTTGTCAATTTGAAAATAGCGGTAGTGAATTGTAGTGGCAGTGTTTCGTAATGTTTGTCCACGCACACTGCAGTTCCGTGAAGAACCCCCACCTAACTAACTAACTAACCTTGGTAGACGACATAATTGCTGCTGGAAACTTGATCGAAGCTGAATGGACAACTTCTTGTTGGAGAAGTAGTTGTTTACTTCAATCAACTTCTGAAAATACACCAACTACTTGCAAATATTTTAATTTTCTTATGAGAATAGTAAAGTACGGAAAATAACCACTATACAATAGGATTGTTGTTAATGAGAATGTTTGTTTGAATGATAAGGGAACCGCCAGACCTTTCTTTCTCTTTTATCGTTCAGTCAGCTGTTACATGACATGAGTATTTCAAAACATATTGCAAAAGCTTCGATTTTGCCTTAGTTTGAGAAATTTATTCATATTTTTCTTGTATTTCTTTGATGTTTTACTTTTCATTGGTTTTGTCGTTTCACTTCCGCTATACAATCGCAACTGTTTTGCTGATGTGTCAATTTTGTTGCGAAATGACTAACACGCCCGTGCTAGTGAAACGGCATTGCAGTTCGAATTATACACGTTGCCCGTTGTTTACTGCGATGTAAGCTGAGAAATCGTTTCAAAAAAGGCTGAACGACGTAATTAGAGAGGGTTCTTTATGTTACTTAATTTCATTAGTTTTCTTCTCTCTCGAAGAAATCAATATTTATGAGCATTTTACACCGAAAGTGCGTGGAACATTTGTAACAAACATGCGACAGTGGGGGAACGAAGTTGCACCTTGAGTTTGTGATCGTAAATTAATTATTTTACAGTTTTTGTGGTATTTGGGACATTTCAGAAAAGTTGGTTACGATACGATAAGATCTTACAATTTCAATATGTATAATATGAATATTTCCAAGTTTATGAACAATAACTTTAAATGAAACATGGAATAAATGGAAGAAATTTATAGCTTATTTGTTCCAACACGGTTATGTATCAAGCTTTCCGTTGAAAGTTCATATAATACTTTCTAGAGAGTGAAAGTTTTCCTTTATCTAGGTGTGACGTGTTGAGTGTTGAAATTCTTCTTAGGAATGGGTTATAAAATTGGCTGATTAGCTATTTTAAAGCGATCAAATTAGACTTCATATTAATAATGACCTTGGCAAAGTGTTATCAAACAATTGTAGGAACCTGTTAGTGATTGAGTTAGTATGGGAACGTTTGCTTAACGTCCATACTAAGACTGCACAGAATATTAGGCTCCTCTAGTTAGAGAGTAATGGTTCAAGCAACATTGATGTAGTTCCGTCAAATGGAAAATTATAGATCTGATTGGCTTTTCATAAAGTTAGCTCAGAACGTAATTAGTTTTTAAGCTTACCAGGCTTAAATTTTTTAAAATCAAACGTAAATAAATAAGATTAACCGTTAAGGTAAAAATATATAGATTGATATATATATTTCGGAAATTCATCTATCCTGGACCCTGTTACTCTAAGTCTAAACGGACATTCTAGTCCAGGTTCGTTTTCAAATGGTTACTATTGCAGTAAAGATATAATAAGTCTGTGGCTGCTAGCATTTTGTAAAAACATAATCATTGTCTTGAAAATCGTCTACGCAAAGAAATAAACTCAACTGCTAGAAAAACATTGAATAAACATAAAACTTTATTCCAAAAATTCCCATCCGACTCTAATTCCAGGCAACTCATAGGATTCGCAAAAGTTTAAGCTCACATCGCATACATTGATCCAAAACTCCCAGCATGCAACTTAGCATAAAACAAAGCTCCGAAGGCTCCAGATTATAGCTTTTTTCACTTTGCCCACCGCAACCGATAATGGAAGTAGAACTCGAAGTCGATGAAGACAATCAAATTATAGAAGTGGAGAACGCGCCCGGAACTAGGGGCGGGTCATCCATGATATCCACTCAGACAACTGGAGTCTCGGATCTGTCCAGGATCATTTCCAAAGTTACAGCCAAGGTTTGTTTGTGTCACTGGCGTTCGTTAATATTCAATGGGCCTTCACGATTTTTAGGGGTTCTTTCGGACTGGGCAAGGCCAGAGTGGGTCATAAGTATTCATAGTTAAGGGTTTTTCATTACTTGAGCATTCAGTATCAATGATATAACATTCAGTATTTGTCCATCATATTAGTTTTGGATGCAAGTGCAAAGTTTAGAGGTGTTTATCCGGCCGGCCCGGACCGGACTGACTTTCAAAATTTCAACCGAGCCGGTATCCACATTTATTTTATTTCAGACCCGTAAAATTGAGTTTTCGGTGATAAAAGGAAATGTTGAAGAAGCAGAAAAGAAACAGGATGACACAAAAGCCATGGTAGGCAGCTCCATAGCCAATTCATAGATGCAGCTAATCGGACGTATCCAAAATAATGTTAGCACCCCCGTGCGACGAATCTGTAACTTAAAAGCTGGCTAAGTGTTTCCGGTTTTGCAATTCGGCTCGGCACATCACCTCACTTCGGGACTGTTGTATGGAATAGAGTGCAACGTTATGGTCAGGGGTCTGTGCCAATTTAAGCCAAAAGTGAGAAGTTCACTAGTTAAAATATCTACCAATATAAGAACAATCTCTTATCATGCTGTCTTGCATGTACTAAATGCAACCTTTCTTCATTTATATGTATTTAGACCGGCACCGTTAAAGCCGCACCCGAAAAGCAGCCCAAGATCGAGAAAAAGGGTACTGTGATCAGATCTGTTAAGGATGGGTACGTTTAGGACTTAGAAGCTCAACCTAACTCGCTCGGTTGAAACATGATACGTATAGTATAATCGGATAATGAAATATTTACTTTCTATAAAACTTTTCAAACTTCGATAAAACAATAATGATATTTTGAAAAGAAGCTGGTTTTTCTGTACGTTGAGGCAGGGCTACGTGTCGGCCGGGCCACACTTTTTAAAAAGTGGGCCCGGTCACAGGCCGAAACAGGTCGGCCTAGCTCCGCCTCCTCAAAATGTGGGCCTGGCCTGGCGCAGGCCGGCCTTTAAAATACGCAGCCCTGCGTTGGGGTAGTTAAATAAAAAAACAAAATTCTAGGCTTTTGGGGTTGTCAACATTTTTCGTGGGCACGGCCTAGCCGAAGGCGGCCCGGGCCGGCATGGCCGGCCAGTTTGAGAAGCCCATTCGAAATTTTCAGGTATGAAATTGAACGTGTACTTGGTCGCGGTGGTTTTGGCGTTGTCTATAAAGTCAAGAGTAAGAATACCGGCGAAGTCTACGCATTAAAGACAGAAGAAAAGACAACTGCGCTCGTTTGCCAGCGTTTAAAGGTCTGCCAATCCTTACTTTCCCCTTGAGACCAATTGCTATTCCAGTGTGAAGGATGGATCATGTTCGGTATGTCCAATAGACAGAGTAGATACTTTCTGGATTTGATTGATTGTGGTCAAACGTCTAGCTACCATTTCGTTGTGATGCCTTTGATTGGACGCAGTCTCGATGTTATCAAGAAGAGTCTACTCTGCGATGAAAATTTTAGGTTAGTTTGAAAACGGTTAAAAACTATTCCGGTACAAAGCGTTCTAAAGCCAGTTGCATAAGTTCTATAGAGAATAATCCTATAGATTACAACAGATTAGTTGAGAACTATAAGTGTCTTTTGCTAACTTCATGACCGAAATGTGGTAACCATATGTTGACTTGTATACATGCTATAGGCGTGACTTAGTGATGAATATTTTGCTTAGTGAAAAAAGTTGGAACACCAGTAGAATATCTATATTTGTAAAACTACTTGTAAACAATTATGTTCAGCCCCTCCACCGTGGTCAATCTAATGATAACAACCTTTCATGCAATTGAAGACATGCATAATTGTGGATTTCTGCATCGGTAAGTATAGTCAATGTCAAGACCTAGGTTACCAGCGCGGTGTCACGAGAAGGTTGTTGTGTTATAAAATATGTATGTACGTTTTGAGAAAACGCACCACGTCGACCCATTTTACATTCATTTTTTAATACCTAGGTCGTGAGATGAACTATATAACTATCGCACAAAACAGTCTTACTAGGGGTTGGTAATTATTGTTCAGAACGAAACACCCCTACTTCTTATTACTAGTTCATGTAGATTCTATACTAGTCGCCGCTTTGGCCCTGCACATAAATCTATAATTTGTATGTTTTAGCGATATTAAGCCTGCTAACTTCGCTGTTGGTCTGGAAGATTGGTCGCAGATCTATATACTGGATTTCGGAATTAGTCGTCATATTAGAGATTATGATGGATCAGTTATGTGAGTTTTAAGAAAAGCAAAGCAGGGCCCCTCAAACCTGTGACCGACCGGGCCGGGGCCCGGTGCGGTTGTCACAAATTATGTTTCCCTGTATTAGTTTACTATTAGTAGAAGTTATGAGAATTGCGCAAAAACACATAGCAGTTGTGGTTTAAGTCTAACAAATTGACTTTTATTTTAGTCGGCCAAGAAAAGTTGTTCCCTTTATTGGAACTTTACGCTATGCTCCTCGAAGTTGTCATGCTTGCCAGGAATACGGAAGAGTTGGAGACCTGGAGTCGTGGTAAGTAGCCTATTGTTAGAAGAGTCTATTTTATCAACAAGGATAATGTACAGAATACTTCTACTAAACCGATTCCGAAGATTCTTAGGGTGTAAAGAATGTATAGTCTATCTCAAGACCTAGGGTTCCAGCGCGGTATCATGAAATGCACTGTTGGAGAAAACGCTCCAAACCGACCGATTTTATAGTCATTTTATGTAACACTACGTCCCACTCGTGATACCGTGCTGGAAACCTAGGTCTTCAGATAGACTATAGAATGAATGTAGGCTACAACTTCAGCATAAAGAGTTAGTCAGTAAAGAATAAATCATTTTTCAACTGCTATCGCGTTTAACATAACTTTAAACTAGCTTTTATCTTTAATACGAATAGTTTATATGTTTGCATTTAGGTTATTCATGTCTTTGGAAATGTGGAATGCGAACTTCCTACCGTGGACTAATGAACCAGATAAAGACACATACCATATGCACAAGAAGTCTCTCTTAACGACTCCTTATAGTAAGTTTAAAGAAAATCGGAGCGGTAGAAAACGAAGATCTTATGGATTTGAGCTAAGATTTTATGATATGGGTCACCTGGTTTAAGATAGAATCTGTTGATTTTGTGGAAAAATTTTCAACTTATTATATTTCGCGCAGGGTTTAGATCATTCATTCCGGAATCTTTTGAGCAGAGACATCTCCTTTCTGACCTTCAGTCTTTGGGTGCACGAAAAACTTAAAGTTTAGTATAGTGAGAACGAAAACTAATGTTGTAAACTCAGCTAAACATATTTATTCAGGATTCCTAATGGCGGATCCTAAGATGCCGACTGAATTCTGTCATATTTCTATGTACATTGGAAGTTTAAACAATCTAGAGAGGCCCGACTACTCTGCCATTAGAGATTTATTGATGAAAATTCCAGAAACTAATAAGGAAGTTGATGTGAGTTTGAGGGGTGCTCAGTTTGAGCCAAAACCGTTGTCGTGGACAACATCGGTATGGAATTTGAGTTCACTGGAATATGGTCAGGATGGAAATTTTAGGGCTCTCCCGATTAAATCGCTGCTTCCGGTTTTTGGGTACTGTAGCTTTCTAAGACCAATATTCCATTCAAACCACTTTATATATTCTTGTTCAAGATATACAACACTAGAAACAATTGCAATTAGGTATCAATAAAATGAAAATGATTGATCATTAACTTTTCCCAATTAAGAGAAATAGACTAGAATAGAATAGAAAGTTTAATTTCGAAGACGCAACATAAGTACACATCATATCAATGTACGTAAGATATGTATCCAAATGTGCAGTACTTGTCGCGCTTCTGGAGGATTGAAGGAGCCAAAATGATTTCAAATTAATACTTTGTCTAGGATAATATATTTATTTTCATATTCTTTCAGCTAAACCAGAGATATGACTGGCTCGAGCCTAAGGTGATGCAGCGAGCTAAGGAAAGAGAAACAGAAGCCCGCGAAAAGAGAAAACTAGAAGGGCTTACTGATGTGTCTAATGCAACCAATTACTTTGTCTATGGCGTTTAGAATTTGTAAGCAACACAAGATATAAACATTGTTCTTTTAAATTGTATCAAATAATGTGATAGTAAATAGACTTTTTATTTATTTTATTTCCTCTGGATTCAGCTTGTTCCGGACATGAGAAAGTAGTTATGAAATTCAACTATATATCATCTCAACAATAAATAAATTTTAAAACCTAGAAAACATAGATTGTAAAGGTCGGCTTAAATCGAAGGAAACCCTTTACATTAACAGATTAAAGTTTGTTAGGCTTAAACTGAACTGCAATTAGCTCATTTCATCGTTAGATTAAATAAACAAAGTGTTTTTTACCAACATGTTGTTTTACAACTATAGTTAGCGCCGAGAGTAATAATGGAGTGTCACTTGCGTATTTTTAGGATCTTTAACACCGCACCTGCAAGCAAATTCCACGCGCATACGTGCAAATTACAATATTATACGGAGATCAGCCGCCAGATGCTGGCGCGGTGCTCGCAAAAGGGGCACAGACGAGAGTTGAATGCTTTACACTACATCATTCCTCATGGAGCCGACTATAATCAGATAGCGATTTCAAAATCGAACTGCTGTTTTTAAAATTATATGGTTCTAATTGTCCGGTTATTTATACTACAACAATTTGCTGATTTTTTTGATATGTTACAGTGCAACTAATTGTTATATAAAATATGTTATTCATTATCTGTTGACCTCTAAGTGTTAAAAGGTACTAAACTGTGTTTAATGACCTAAACTTAGTTAGTTCGTCTTTGACAAGAATTCTTGTTGGACCACATGGGCTAAACTTCCTATTTATATATTTCAGATGCGCCTAAGGCGTACTTAACAAACAGTTTATAAGTTTATAATTAGGTCGGTCCCATTAAAATACGCAGCCCTACATAACGCTAACAACTAAACAACAAGAATATTTTTACGTTTTTTAATGTTATTTGTTTTTCTCAATGGATCTTAATGGCTCTATTTCCTTAAGTAAAACATTTCCAATTGAAAATTCGAAAGATTTGGAGAATCTTCTCGCGGGCCAAGTATTTACTCCGTGTGGTCGATATGGAATCAGTTATCCCAATAAGGTTGGTGTAATTTTAGAAGACTTGTTTAATTTAGACATATTATTTAGATCGACTTAACTTTACCCGTGGTTGACATATTTCGAAGACGTATTTCACACTACAAATATACAGGCAATATTAATGTACAGGTTGGTTTTATTAATTAAAATATTATAAAACTATTTGTAAAAGAATCTTTTATCTTATTTTACTTTCAGTGTGATATAATCTACTGTTTAAATAGTTCTGAGTTCATGAGTATAAAAGCCACGCCCACTATGTTTAGACAACAAGTTTGGCATTTGAATCATCAAAAGGAGACATTTATGTTGAAATCGACAAAGTGAGTGAAATATATTTCAAGGATATGACAGCTGTTTCAGCATAACAAATCTATTCTATTAAAAGAGATATACCCATTCAAAAATACTGAGTTTTATGCCGCACGCGCTGCATACTGTAACTCGTAACATATCATACATGTTCAAGGGAAGATTCTGTTCAATTCAATGAGAATGTGCAGAATTTTAAAATAGTTGAAGGCAAGCTTTTCTACTTTCTAGACACTTTAAATATATCAGATAACGCTTACATTAATCATTTCTATTTCAGAAACTTTAAACATAAAGTAAAATCGGATGCAATAAATATTCACGAAAGATGTCGGGCTGATATTATATTGACATTTGACAAAGAAGGTAAACTATGTTTTATTTAGTTACATAATCAATTAGAACGGCAATCTGAGACCGGGGTCTCGTAATCAGGCCTGCCAACTCTAACTGCATACTCTCTGACGACTTTCATACATCCGATAATAATTTTTGTCCGGTTCAAAATGAATATTTTGAGACTTGTAAATAAAATAACTCTTTGCTAAATTATATAATATATGAATATTTTGGCCGTCGGCAATAGTTATTTGTCAAAAATTGATTACTCCAGCAGAGTTGCACTACGGGGTTTGAATTAGAAAAAAATCTCAGAAATACGGGGGCGGATTGGCCCAATGAATAGAAAGCTTTGCCTCATAATACCGAGGTCGATGGTTTGTATCCGCCCCGAAGAAAGAATTCTTTCAAATTTCTGATCTGCCGCCTCCGCTCCCAAGGTTCTGTGCAATGGAGTCCTGGCTCCCTATGGTCCGTTCGTCTCACTTCATCCTCCAAATATCTGTGAATTTTCGTAAAAGTAAAATGAATAAACAATCTTTAAAAAATGCGTTCCAGACCACAACATTTGGATATCTTCTCTTCCCCATCAGCTTGATCATCATTTGTTGTTTTTGATACCAAGAAATCCCAATTCTATCGCAAAAATGAAGTTATTTTATGTGAATCTCAGCAGGGTTGTCCGAAGTAATCACTATGTATACCATAAACATAAATGTGAGTTACTCCTCATTTTAAAAGAAAAATGTTTGAAGGCAAATACACATAAGGGCAATAACAAATTGCGTTTTCTCTTGCTCGAAATTCTATGTATATATTTGTATTATTCAATTATTTTAGTAGATGAGGTTGGTTCATTATTTATTCCACCTCTCATCAGGCAGAACTGGCTTTTTTTCCCGGTGAGCATTGGAGAAAATCAATTATTTGGAGTTTCGGGAAGAATTTTTCCCGAACAACTGATTGATGTTATTGATATGGATCAAGTAGATCTGGAGATTATTATTGAAATGCAAAGAGGTTAAGTTTAATACTCCAACATAATAAAGTTTAATTTCAGGTAATGCTTATGACGTTGACATATTGTCATATACAAGCTTCCCTGTACCTATTTGGGAATATGCGGTCATTAAATTCTCCTTTGCGTTCGGTTCAAAATGCGATATCCACTGGGCAGTGATACCGAAGGATAAGGTTGGTTAAAGTAGCAAACTGCTTCTGTAATCATTAATGGTTTTCCTCTCATTTTCCTATCATTTTTGTGGGAGTTGTGCACATTTATTGTTGCCGCCCGCATCCGTGATCGAAATATGTTCAGGGCACCAACATCCGTTGACTGAAAATTGCGGGTCCTGAGTTACTTGATTTCTCAGCGTATTTATTAACTAAAGTGGTGAGCGAGTTAGTCGATTTTGTAAGAGTCCAGTAACTTTACATATTTCTCAAAATATTAGGCTTAGTTGTCGGGGCGCAAAATTAACACCACCAAGCCAAATTATAGTTAATATAATATTCTGAGATTACGGAAATATAACTAAATTGCGGAACTGCTTCTTTAAACAACGATACGGCAGGCGGAATTCCGGTAGTGCCAAAAACACTTGAGTGAGTTCAGGTAGTGGCACTACCGCGCACCCATTCCTTTAAGGGCACGGTATACTCAAAGGTGTTGCTCTCTTTATTTTTCTATGTTATTCACTTTGGAAGTTATTTAATAATACAGAAATAACAAAAAAAATGAACGATTTTACGTTATTTTAAAAATTTGGATCGCATGGCTGGTTACTGTAGCTTGCTTACGCAAAGAAAAACTGCTGAAAAGCATATTTATATACACAATTGAATATGTTTCACGTGTTAATTATGCATTTCATTGATAAAATGGTAAAAATGTTTTTAGTTTTTCAAATTTGCTTGTAGCTTTAGATTTTTGGCATCGATGGCCGAATCCCGCTCACTTCCAGTATTTTTTTACTAACAATTTTTGGGCATATCATGCCTTTAAAGGGTTCAAATCCTTTGATACAACACATAGTTAACTTTTGTATTATAGTGCCATGTTTATACTGAAGGAGAACAAGGCGTAATGTGTCTTTGTTCATCTACGCGTACTCTGGGCGAAGAGAGAGTCCACATAACAACAGCAAGGATTAGAAGGTTAGTTGATTTTGTTTAGCACAGATGGAATATACAAAATAGACTGGAAAATCATAGTGAGGCTATGAATTCGGTACACATTCAGTAATTTGTTTAGCATCTAAAATTATTCAAAAATACTGTAGACATTGAAACTATTAAAATGGGACACCAATTGTATATTTGCAGAGTGTATTAAACTATAAAACTTCGGCTCATCTAAATTTTCATTTCAGTGGTGAAACGATGTCTGTTCACCCTAGTGGCTGGGTTATTGCTTGGAGTAATTCTGAGCATGGTATTAAAATTCGTAAGATGGGACTATTAAATTATAAAGGCGAGAAACCTTCACTCTACACAAGGGTTCAGAGGAAACTGATCCTACAAGAAGAAAACAACTTTTATGGAATTCCTGGATTTGAATACATTTTGTTCAATTGAAATTGTGTTTTGTGAATTGGTAATAAACTTGACATATTATTGTGTAATAGACTAAAAGAAATGAATGTTGATGAATTGAGTACTGGGCTTTTAAAGCTTTGTTTGCCAGAAGAAAGATTTAAATTAGGAACTCGGCGAAGAATTGTTAACTATTGATGGCTAATCCAATCTAGCCTCACATTAGACAACTTATATATTTAGACACTTGTTGTGTCTATCCAGCAAGTACTCGTTGACCGTTCACAAGTTTATACAATAAAACACTGGAGCAAGTGGCTAGACTTCGGCATTTCTCTTCGAATGAAAAATGGAACGTTTTTTGATATGTTGATGTGCAACTAATTGTTATATAAAATATGTTATTCATTATCTGTTGACCTCTAAGTGTTAAAAGGCACTAAACTGTGTTTAATGACGTAAACTTAGTTAGTTCGTCTTTGGCAAGAATTCGTGTTGGACCACATGGGCTAAACTTCCTATTTATATATTTAAGATGCGGCCAAGACCTACAGTTTTCTTTAACTTAACAAACAGTTTATAACTGTTTTTATTGTAGTAATAGTATTCTGTACACATTGTACAAAATAGATGCACAGGGCGCGGTTCGGTTTGAAATAAATAGAAAAACCTGCCGTGCTCAATATCGGACTCGATTTTCAGAAACCGAGCTCAATGATCCAGAGCCGTTCCCAACTGGGCCCTGCATTTTTTTTTTGACTTTCTGTTTGAACAAGAACTTTAAACAAAGCGAGCTGTCAATTTATTTGGGAAGACAGCTGTCAATGCTTGTTTTGAACAAATAAATGTACATCTTGGCTTAATGATCAATTTTTGAAAGCTTATTGTTGGTTGTTAGTTTATATTACAAACTACTATTGTGTGTTCGACTCCCCGTAGCTGCAGAAGGCTTGAGAAACCCGTATCTCATTTATCCCATGTTTTGTGCACCCCAAAGTTAGAAAGGAGCCGCCTCTGCTCTGAAGATTCTGGATTGAATGGCCGAAGCCCTGCCTCGAAGACATCTACTATTATTGTGATACGAGTGATACGGGAAATAAAATACTTTTAAAAATAAAATAAAATAAATATATTATAAATTATACTATGTTCCTGCAAGTTTGGTTGATGTTAATGATTTCATATTATGCGCGCATTCTCTCAGCATAATCGGAACGCAATAGGATTCATTGAGACCACACCTTATTAAAATTGTTCGCGTTCTGTGCCACAAATTTAGAAAGTGGTCTTTTATATATCTAGTAAATTATTATATTTTTATTATTCCCATTGATTAACGTTCTTAATTGCATATGTATTTTCTATTGTGTTCCGCCCATCAGCCTGGTCTCTGCTCTCTCTTCTCCAACCCACAGAGTACTTGCTCTCTCGCCCACGTACAATTTCCATCCGAGATACGCCACAGGTATACATCACTTTGATTCCAAACGCATTACTTTTAATGATGTAATCTAGAGCAGTTTGCATGCCTGCCACACTAATTGAATGAAATGGCACAATTTTTGATATCCTTCGCATGAACGGGCTTGGCACCCCGTCCGGAGGAATCAAGGATTGTGCCAGGGTGTCCTCCCTGATGGTCTCTGCTACCTTCATGAAACTTTGTTTAAGAACTTGTCTGTTTATGTCATTTATGTTTCATTTTTGTGTAATTAACTAACCTGCTAACGAGTTTTGGATGTTTTAAGGACGGTCTCAATTAACAGAGTTTTCTTTATTTTTATTTTCTTTTACTTTCAACTATGACACCTAATAAATAGAAGAATACATTAATTGTCGTAGTTGAAAGTGATAGAATTGATTTGCATATTCAAATTTTTAGCTTTCTTCGGTTCCGTATGATAACTTCTCTTAGAGAAACTTAACTGTCCTATCTATAGTCTGTCCTCAAATGTACGGTTCAAACGCGATGCTACGAGTAGGCGCTGGTGCTAAAAATTTTGCACTGAATTTGTCTGCGTTCTCTTCGAGCGAGAGTCTATTTGAAGGCAAAAGCGTTCGCACTGCACGTTTGAAGACAGACTATACACTTTATGTTCCTAAGTTGATTTAATTAATCGAATGCTCTACGTGCTGTTAACAGGTTTACAAAGTAGATAATTTATTTTAAAACAACTAACAAAATGAATTATCCTGTAATATAAGTAGTAGTATAGTAGAACATTACATTTCAAAAAGGTACAGAGACAAGGCAAGATATATAAAATGAGACAATAAACCCGAGATTGTTGGCCACTGGGATTCTAATATGACTAATTAAGCTAATGAATAACTATTGGATACTAATTTGCTCTAGGAAAACGACCTAACATACCCCAAGAAAGGGGTTCTCAGACTATTGTTTCTTTGAATTTTTGTTATTTGTAACTCTTTTAGGAATAAAATTTGAGTTTTGATTACTAGGCGAGTGCAAACTTATTTTCTGTGGTTTTATAATAAGTATAAAATTTCTTTCTTTCTAACAATTCTACAAAGAAACTGCAAAAGCAAGGAGAATATTTTCCTTTGTAGTCGAGGGATGAATCGTTTGCCGAGGTATACGGTAGAATTTAGAAGGATCGCGAAACTCAAGATACAACATACAAGTAACCGATATAATGGTGCGCTCGGATTATAATAAATAGACCTTTAGCTGCACGCGATTTGAACGTCGACTATAGCGGAGTTAGCTTCAACTACGGTACTGAGTGAACTGTCTGGCTCCTGGCGGCTCGTTCAATCGGGGGTTTCTGTCCGGGATTTGGATTTATATTGGTCTTGTCTCCTTGCGAATTGGAATCGTAGATGGAGGAGTTGAATTGACTGCTGACTGTTGACTTATGAGTAGGCCCACGGGTTCCAGGAACGCCAACTTTACGTTGAATTCCGAGAATCTCATAGAGACCACGACGTAACTGAAAGAAAATTTAATTGAATCGTGGATTATTTCTTCCAAATACGAGTTACACAATCTTATAAATGTTGTTGAACAAAGTTAATGGAAGATACTGCGAATAGTTTTTTTAGGTGAAATCCTATTGCTTTAATTTAAGGATGTGTCTGACGCTTTTTTCAACACAACAGAGCACTAACCAGATGCTCGCTGGCCCCATTTGCTCTATTTTTTCAAAAAAATGAAGTTCAAAATATATATGTATTGTCATCCTTCGTGTGTGAATTATAACTTATTATATTTACCTGGAAGTCGGTAATGAATGAGAGAACGGGATCAACGAGAATTCTAAGAACTAAGGAACATCTAACAACTGCAAGGATTCTCATCATTACTGCAGAGTTTCTTTGCCAGAAACATTGATCACGATTGATCAATAGACCAAGACACCTAAAAACATATATATTTGGATAACAACAAGTAAATTAAGCTAAATGTTGATTAGGAATTTTGAAATAAGACGAGCTATTCAGATAAATCGAAAAACCAGATGATCCAATAAAATTCCATTTTTAAAAAGTTCGAAGCATTTCGTTAGAGGTAGAATTAGGTGAACCTACCAAATCACGTAGAACAGGTAGAGCATTGCGAAGGTGGCAACGTTTATTGCTAACTTCCATAAGGGGAACCTGAACATAGGAAATTGTTTGTTTACATGTATTGCTAAATAAGCAAAGTTTGTTCTTTTATATACCATCTCAATAAGTAGATTTCCAGTGCGGTACCACGAGCGGGGCGCAGTGTTATAAAAAATGAATCTACTTTTGGAGAAAACGCACCACATCGACTGATTTTACATTCATTTTTTATGACACAGATACAGCGCTGGAACCCTAGGTTTTGAGATGAACTATAATTTTATCTTGACGTTTTTTAGAAACAAAAGTTCTTTTTTGCATACAATGCATTGCCATTTTGGTTTGAAGCGGCCGTGCCTTACCGCGCAAAAACCAAAGCTATCATAATGAGTAATAAGAGTTAAAGTTAATTAAAAACAATTCGAATCGAGTTGCTCCCGTGTGCTTACCTAGTTAACTTCTTCTGAATTCTTCCGCCTTGACTCCTTTCGCTGTCTCTCTTCTTGAAAGAATCAACATAGCGTTGAGCTCGACGGATGAGAATAACTGGAATCGTAGTATTTATCGAACCTGGTTTAGCTTAAATTGAATATTGGGAGAACTCGAGTACTCTCGAGAGTAACTTCTTCAACAAACTCCACCTCGAAAGACAACTAGCTCACCTGTTCCCGCAAAAACGAAGATTGTGAAGAAATATACACAGACCGTAAAGAAGTTTCGAATTCTGAAACGAATATTCGTAAATAGTTTCTCCGAAAAGTTTGTAGTTGGTAACTTAGGTGCCTCTATTTATTATAATTTACCTGTACATATTCCTTAAACAGGTTTCCATTTTACAACCGGACCATTCATTTAGTACTGGTATCTTAACAAAAGCTGAGATACCAAGAGTATAAGAGATCATCAAAACGAAGATGATCCAACTGAAAAAAGGCTTGATAGATAATAGGACAAATATGGATCTTGATAGCCGCTATTAGCTTCAATTGTTTCAGATTGCGAACTAATAATAGGGAGTGTTGAGATGGGCGGCTCGGATTGCTCCAACAGTTCGCACCGGTGGGCTTGGCTAACTCGGCACTAGGGTGTATCTTTCGGATAAAAATGGGTTGTGTACCGGGATCGGCTCGTACGGGAAGCGTCCATCTTGTGTTGTGAAAACTAATCTATTTTACGACACTCAATTTCAGCTATGTCTTTCTAACTAGTTGTAGCCTACCTTAGAATAATAAGATAGACACATCTTTTCATTGTGAATGATTTGCGGTAGTGAAATGGCTTCCAAACAGCGAATAACTGAAATCCACAATATTAATTATATCCTACTGTAATAACTAGGTTTCTAGCGTTGGATTAGGACCCTTTTCATCAAAAATACTTTCATTTTGATCTAACACCGCCTCACTCCAGGATCCTGCGCTCGAAACCTAGTTTTTGATATAAAATATAGTTCTTACAAAAAATCTAAAGAAGATAATTTAATTAACGCTACCTTCAAGACTGATAACGCAACGTAGGAAACCATAGCTGACCAGAAGGATCCAATAAAGAATGATTCCATGAATATTACCATATCACGACTGAAAGAGGAAATATTTGAGTTAGACAGACAAAAATATTGAAGCTATTTTGGTTAGGCTAATATTTAATTATTTATATTTTATTCTAATTTAATATTTTCCTAATAATTAGTTTTCTATCTTTTTAAAACTAACTTACTTGACTTCGACAGATAATAGAACATAAGCACATGTAATAAGGGCCATACAACAAGACAAGAGATCACCAATAGAACGATTTAGAATTAGAATATAACATTTACGAGAAACACGACGGGCTTTAATTGCCTAAAACGAGTTTGATCATGAATACAAATTAATAAAAGAGTTTAGTTAGTTTACATATATATTATTTCTTGTGGAAATTAGTCTTCTGAGTTTTTTGCCAAGGTTGAGCCGTTTTTGGCAACGGGAATTGTAGCTAGGTAACTTGAGGAGAAGACTTAAATGAATGAATTTAGCCTATTGGTTAGAGCAGCGGTCAATAAATCTGGGAGGATATGACTCCGTGGGTTCGACTACTCGTAGCTGCAGAAGGTTTGCGAAACCAACAGCTTATTTATTCCATGTTTCGTACCCCCGAAGATTGCATGTTAGAAAGGAGATACAGGAATAAATGGCCGAAACCCTGCGCCGAAGAAATCTACCTTTATTGTGTGATATGTTCGATTACAGGAAATAAATTAGTTTTTTGTATAACTTTTAAATATATGTTAAATGAAAGTTTATAAAACCTACCCTATATACAACAATAATAAAACAAATAGTAAAGAACGAGGCTGTAAGAGCCAGCGGTAGCATTAACCATCCGAAATAGGACCGGAACATATGCTCAATACGAAGACCTTGTCGACGCTGAAACAGATATGAGTGTTAAATGTTCGATGCACTGTCATACTGGAAATATATTCAATATTCATATTATAGTTGTTAGTTTTAATAATAATATACTAATATAGTATTTGTTTTATATACTTTTTACACAACTGCTCATACATAGCTCTAGTATATCTGTCTGCAATATTGGACCACCGATGGAAAATATTTTTAGTGGAAAACCATTCTAGTTTGGGATAACTCTATAGTTGTCTTAAGCCACTTTATATTATTCATAAGCTTATGGGTTACTTGTACATCATCCAAAACTTTCCTACCACTTTCAAAGAGTATTTGCCCAACCTTGTTAGTTCTAACCAGATAATTGATAACGTTCTCGGTTACATCTAAAGCATTGTTCCCCCTATTGCTATTATTTGTTACTATTTCTTTTTGTTTTCTGCATTTTCCTTTCTTTTTCAACATGCAAAGATCACAATCACTGCGCCAGAAACGGGCGGCACCGAAATCGATGAAATTGAGCGAACGTTACGTAGAGTTCGGACAATTCCATGCCACTCCAGATCAAGGTGAATACGAAAACTGTTATGCTCGTAGGTGAATCCGTGAGAAATAAGTTGAAATTCGGAATAAAACGGTTTTTGTTCAAAATAAACAATGATGTTTCACTGCATATTGCGTATGGATATTCATTAAATGGGATATCATCGAAAACTTGAATTTTATAATGAATCTATGAAGGTATTATACCTATTTGAACCTTGTCCTTCCGGAAACACGCTCTGTGATTTGAAAAGAAAGTATTTCCGTATCTTTTAGATTACTTTAATTACTTGAGCTCTATTACAAGAAACAACAAGCTTAATCAATTGTAGAGTCAGTTGCTAACATTAGGAAAGCACTATAGTTCGAAACTCAAGTTATTTCTTGATGCTTCCTGAAGCCAATTAACAACATATTAACAACAAAATTTCCTGCGCAGTTTCCTGAATCCTACTACGGCGACTAGCTCTTGATAACCTGTTTTTCGCCTACCTTAAATAGGTCAATCCGTTCCTCCTGAGTGAGGTTAAAGAAACAGTCTGTGCGCAGATTGGCACTCATTGCTTACATTTGAGGGTTGAACCAGCAAAAAACTAAAAACACAATCTATTTATTTACATTTCAAATTTTAATAAAAGTTCAATAGTAACAAGTAGCTGAGACATGAATTTGTTCAAATAATAAATGAGACTTGAATAGAAACGCATGTTTAACCCTTGACACGACATAACCAATGGGCCACGTATCTTTTAGCGGGGACCTGCTTATTCTCAGGAAAACCGGGTACGTTTCAGGTAAAGATAATGTAATGATATAGTCCATAACAAACAAAATACTGCTGTGAGCGGTGTTGTTTAAGGTTTCAAAAATCGCTGGTTCTGTGGTAAAATTAAACTTCCATTATATGGTTCGATGCGCATTTTTTTGTTTGTTGTCAGAAAAAGATTATTGTACTAGTTTTATTTTGCATCTTGTCCAGAAAAAGACAAATAGGCAACTGCGGAAGCCTATGTATACCACCGCGCCATGAGGTCTTTGTTTGTTATAGACTATACTGCAAAATACAGTAAACATTCAGAACCGTATTCACCTTGTATTGATATATTGATAAATTTTATTGTGCTTAGAAATGTACTTGTAGTACACTACTAACGGTGTTTACAAAAGTGGCACATATTCCATGTTTCGGGCACCCGAAGACTGAATGTTAGAAATTAGCCGTCTTTGCTCAGAAGATTCCGCAAAGAATGGCCGATCCCCGGCGCAGATGTACAGTTATTGTGTGATATGTGCGATTACAGGAAATAAATTACTTCAGATTACTTTTGCAGTTACCTTCACTTCACTACTTTCGCCCACATTCACTTTTAAAATACGACAGTTCAAAGTATCGAAAGAACATAATCTTTAGCAACAATGTAAACAAAATAACGTAATAGTGTATAAATAAAGAAATAACAACGGAAAAACATGAGAAATATAAATAAAATCAATATCTGAGAGTGAATAATACATGAAATGATGATGTTAGCGATATGATGTGATAAAACGGATACAGTTTCACTTGTGAAAACTATGGGCAACGAATATTAGAAAATGAAAGGCTTATCAGGTTTGTGATGATTTTTTGCTAGTCTTTATAATAGGTTGGTTACTCGTTTGGGAATTTTTGCTTCAGAGGTAATATGAGTGCCGTCGAGCTTAAGGGTTAAAGCGGTAGCTTCAAATTTAAACGGACGGACGGATGTCATGCTATCAACGGACTTCGAAACCTCGTAGTCCTTTAAGAGTTTAAAATGCAGTAATAATCAAGTCATTTTTCTAATCAAATTTATTAAGAATCGCTATTGTTTTGTCATCACAATTTAGCTAGTGTCTGGATCAAATTTACAAAAGAAAACAGAAAGTAAAATGTAAAACAAGAGCATAAATCGGCATTTAAAATTTTTGCTTTTGTACGTAATTCCGCGTGCGGTGATGAATTATGTCACAGTAAATTACACGTTAAAACATGAAGACCGGCTGTCGACTATATATCGGTAAAAAAGAGAAACAAAGCGGTAAGTTTCATTTTCAAGCCGTCTACTTTTATATTTATTAATAGAAAATATACTATGACTACAGGAAGATATATGTTTCACAGGTATTCTGTGAAATATGTTAGTTAAGGCACATCAATATTGTAAAACTCTTGAGAATACATTGCTGTGGAACGGCGGACATATAATTTGGTTGAAATTTCAGTTATGGTTGAACTGTTGTAGGCAGGTACTTTTATTACAACGACAATTCTCAGCTAACATCAATTGTTTCTTGGTTTTCAGGGCATGAATAACGAAAATATGGAAAATAAACTAATAATTTTATGTTGTACAAAGATCAACAACGATTGATTAGGTTGGTAGAGTACTGTTAATGATGTAAATGTATGAAAATACGCTCACTTCAACTTGAGGCACTTGGCAGGCCAACCCTTGACTGGTTTGGCTCTGGAATCCTAAAAATATTACTAGAATGAAGAATGTGCTCTATCCATACAATTCAAGTTAGGATATAATAATCTTACCCATGATAAAAAAGAGTAGCAACCTGAGATTGGTTCAGTCAGAATTTGGCTAATTCAGCAAATTATTGAGCTTTTTACTACTAAATTAGACTTAAATGTTTTCAGAGATTTAAAAGGTATAAAACAAAGTTTGTCTGTTCTGGAAAACATGCGCACAGAACAGACCAGACCTACGTAACATCTTCGATTGCAGATGTGAATGTAAATCTTCATTGCTAAAACTATAACATTTTGTGATATATTAGAACGCTATATAAACTAACCATGTTAGGGTTTATTCGTTAAAATCGACTGATTCAATTGGCGAATTCTAACAAACGAATTCTAACAAACAATCTTAGCGAGCGATTGTGGTGCAAATATTTTTTACCAAGATTAAGTTTTGTAAAAATGATTACAAAAACTTGACACTTGAAGAAACTTTCAAAAGATATGATACAAATAGTTTCTCAATGTTAACCACATCATGGTGTGATTTTAGAATCAGTATGTGAACTGAATTTTTATCGAATGGACATTCCTGCCCTTTATTTTACAAAATATCACTGCACAACTAATGAATCTGAAATATTCTAAGTATTGAATCTATATGTGGAAAGTAGATGGATTGTCTTTTTACAACCGTGCTCTTTCGAAATCGACTATAAGTTCTCTAAACTCATCCAAAAGGGATTCTAAAAGAGCGAACTCTTCCACGGACAAACTAGAAAATGAGAACTACGTGATATTTTGAATATTTTTTAAATAAACAACTTCTGTTACGTAACAGTTAAAAATATCAGCTATTCACAGGGCGTTGCCAATATTGTTTTGTCCTTATCGAAGCAGTCAATATCTATAGAATGTTACAATTTACTTTACTATGTTCAAAGCAGCCAGACTTAACAGCACAAAAATAGATCACACCTTACTACGTGTAGAATATAAGACAGGTCAACTTTTAAAAAAATAGCACGATTCTAGATGATAATAAGCTAACAAGCTATAGTCGGTTAGTCAACTAATCGCTTGCAAGAGGTTACGGTATGAAATGCAAATTTTTTAGAGCTTAATAGAGTAATTAGAGCAAATTAGAGCAAATACATGCCCTACTTTTAATTTATTAGACCTTTAACTGCAAGCAATTAGTCCGCCAACTATAACAAAATTAGGTTACCCCTAACTATAAGGATGGAAATATGGTTTTATGATATTTCGTAAAGTATCTGACATGTATATCGAAATTATATAAAAGCTCTAGTAGAAAATGTTCACTTTAATTTGCTCTGTTAAAGGATGAAAGTGAGGAATCCACGGAACAAAAAATAGCCGGAAGTTTTGGAAACGTCTAGAGTTTGTTTTTCATTTTAGTAATGTTTGTGTTATCAAGCGCAAACAATAGCCTTAACTAAACAGTCAGCAACATTCAAATATTCATGGTGAATGTTTTCACCCGTACAATTTGTTAAAGTAAATAAACAAGTTAAGTTTTACGTTTTTAGATTTGGATTAGGTTGGTCACGTACAGTAGCACTTATCTCAGAAAAAGTTATTTTCAACAATTTACTACCAAAGAACATCAGAACTAGATAATTGAACTAGATAATTGTATACTATTAGACAGATGATTTCCGAATTCTCAAAAGTCCGTAGCTCAACATAGATAATTGAAACAGCTATAAAAGACTTTATTCACTTCTTGCCACCTATGGGGGAATACCGTAACCCTGTCGCTGCGAGAACAAGACTTGCTTCTTCTTGTTTGTTTGCTACTTGCATTGTTCTGTCATAATTATTGTGACGTCACATCTGTACTACAACAAGTCAGCTGCAGTCAAGGTCGAACACTGATAGAAATACATACGATTACGGGTGGGTGGCAAGTCAGGCGTTTGAAGCAATTTCTCTTTTACAATGACCAAACATGACCTGATCGAATCGGAAAGGTTTAAGAGGAGGGTTTCACATGAAGTGGTGTTTCGGGTCCCGTTTTTGAAGATATCAGGCTGCCCTGGTATTAATACCCGGTTTTTGGGTAATCCGGCTTACCAGTGGCCGTAGTATAGAAACGCCCGGGTAACTGGCCGGCCAATAATTATGTATTACTCAGGCAGTCAAAAACTGTCCGGGCACCCACCCGGGCGTTTCTATACTACGGCCACAGGGTGTAATGCGCTCTACCCTAGTCACAATGTGATATACTTTAGCTATGGTAGGGTTCGGAAGAAATGAGAGAGCATACATATGAATTTGAACAACGTTGCGCTGCTTATTAGAATAGTTAACTTCTTGGATATGGATTATATTAGCTCTCTTATATGCTCTCTGTGAACCAATTTACCCTATTTCAAAACGTTCATAGTTATTGAAAGTTATTAGTGCTTCGAATAATATGAACAGAAATCTTTCGGATCATAATGAACTTCCATAAGCTATTTATTTGAAAAACGATATTAGGTTAGACTTAGGTAAAAAACCACTCGCATTGTTCTGTAACAATAAAATAAAACTATAAAACAAATAGAGTTAGCCTTGTATACCTTAATATTTGCAATACGGTAATTAAACTGCATTAATTGTCGTTGACGTTGCTTAGAGTTACATAAACACATTCATATTTGATAAGATAAAAGAACAATGTGAGTAAACAAATAGAAATTACGCAATATAATACAAAATGTATGTTTGTTCAAATGTTTTAAACAGAAACTTTAGTTTTATAATGTTTCTGAATTAATATTAGTTTGACATGTTTGATATACTAATAATGTTCTAAAACGTAACAGTCGTGGTTGAAAACTAGGCTGAACATGTTTCTCTAACAAGTTGAATTTATCTTTACTTATAAGTATATAGTCTAAATAGAGTCTGCGGACGAATCTCAAGTAAGCACAGGCTGCGAATAATGCGCCCCAGTGAAAAAATCATATTCTTTTGTTCGAAATAGCTGAAAGATAAGATCTACAGGAAAAATCCAAGTTTTTTTTTGGGTTTACGCAATTCAGCGTTATTGTTAGTCCACATGGGGGTGTCTACCGTTTCCAAGAACATGAGATTTTGCCGTGGACTATATATTCCACTTCAGGGGACGATATGGCTTCGCCTCCTAGATTTTCGATTCAAATATATGTCATGCCGTGATTTGTAAAACGAATAAACAATATTTAGCAAAAATTCAAGTCGAACTATTTAGGTATTCAGAGATTATAAATGAATATTCCAACTGAAAGTTTTCCAAAGTGACGACAAAAGTTGTTTTTAAGGTTATTCACAGTGACTAATACATATTTTCTGGCGATTTGCGAATTGAAATTTTGCGCGGTAGCAACGCTCCATTTACGTTTTATTGTGTAGAACAGGTAGTCAGTGAGACGAGAGAAAGAAGATTTAGCCAAATAAAAGTAGTTGCAAAGTTATGGAAAGGCGGAAATGTTGTTAAAATACTGTTGGCAAAGGATAGGTCGTTTGGCATAAATGTTTGCAATGAATCGTTAAATGATATAGTCCATAACAAAAATTAGACTGCAGTGCGCGGTGTTTGTTATTGACTATATTTGGAGTTAGGTGGATGGATTTACGCCAAATCCCGGCACTCTGTAGGGGCACATGAAATACAAAAACTTATAGTATTTTTTTTCAAAGATTTGAATAGCCAGAAATACCAAAATTAAAGTTTTCAAGATTTGAATTGCCGGCAAAATAGGATGCATATTGTCGAGTCTAAAAGAGAGCTAAAACTGTGAGCAGTAAAAATAACGACAGGCGACCAATTCATTTACTTATTATTAGAAGATTCAGAAAGTATGTTATTTCAAAAATAAATGGCAAACTACACTATGTATTTATATCATATTCCTCACTTACCTAAAGCTTTATTTGTAGTTAAGCTACTGTTATGATATTAGTAAGTGATTCACATTTCCTACTGATTGCTTAAAGAATGCGATAGTTTGTGCCGTTGTATATTAATGAATAAAGTGAAAAACAATTTATAAATAAAAATTCGTTGATCATAACCCAGAAGATTTATGTGTTAGCTAGCTTATTCGTTCCATGATAGGAACAACATCATTGTGGATGCAGCGCGTAAAAGCTTAGAGAACCTTGAAAAGGGAAAAAAGGCTTGTTCTCATGAACTACGTAGATTGTTTATTCATATGTTATGAAACACGGGATCACAGATATTTGGAGGATGAAGTGAGACGAAGTGAACTTTTTTTGATAGGACACTTCAATAATTCGTATACATTTCTCCACAAAGTTTCCTGATACCCAAGTAGTCATAGTCAAGATCTCGGATTTTCTATTTTCCAGTAATAATAATTGAATAATTGTCCGGAAAAGTTCATTAGATGCGCTCGGATTACGTTATATTCAAATGTAATTAGTTTAGTAATTATTTGTCTGATAGACTGAATCAATAGCCATGATTTCATTCTTACGGCTGTCTCCTTTCTCTCAAAAGGAAACGGACAAAACGAGTTTTCTTTTTATTTAAATCAACGTAAAGGGGGACACCGTCTATATACTTAGGCAGTTTTAAACTAGCAGAAAATAACACAGAATACGAAGAAAATATAAATAGTTGTGGTATCGTGATAAGTCTGTAGATAGTACCAGCTTATATAGTCCGCTGCAAAACCTAGACCGGATGCGCCGTTGCTGAACTGTGTGCGATAGTGGAAAATAATTATTCATCAAAAATCAGTAAAACTTTCTAAAAGTAAAAGTTTCTAAAAGTAAAAGTAAATATTATTTAGATGATTTTCTATATATTTTTCATCAAATAAGGTGCGTATAACATTAATATGCGTTTTGGGATGAGTGCTCTGTTGCCTACCCTTCATTTGCTGTTATATAGTCCGTTTCAAAACCTAGACTACAATCCGCCGGCTTCATACGATGAGCGATGTTTCAAAATTTGCCTTCATATTCGCTGGAAAATGCCTTCCCTCTCTTCACGCGAGAGAACTTTTGAAGGCATCGTACGAGGGCAGCTCAATGTAGTTTAGGTTTTGAAACGGACTATATGTAGTAATACTAACACTAATATACTAAATATCAAGAAGTTACTGATTAGCTAACGTCTGCGCTAGTTTTCCAATATAGTATCCTATAAAGAGAGAATGTTAGATTAAAATGAGTGTCCGTTGATCGAACAGTTCCTAATTCAACAATTTTCAATCATTGTGATAAAACATCAAACCTGCCCAGGGTACTGCGCTGGAACTTATCTCTTGATAATGACTATAGAAGCTAATTGATTTAGAAGTTTCCAATCTACTGATTTGTAGATTCGAAAAAAGTACAAATATTATAAAAGTTGGACAAGTTGTACATGTTTCAGAAATGACTCCATTCAAAAAATATATTTATTTGGAATTCTGACCTGACGCGGCGGTAGTTTTGATATACAGGGATCATACAATAAAGTTATGATAATAATGTAAGTCTTTGTAACTAAATTAGTTTTATTTTCTCATTTTTGTTTTGATTTCAATCGAGCAGCATAGTATAAAAATCTCACGAAGTTAAAAGCAGTACTGTTTTGTAGGAAAACAATTTTAAAACATAATTGTTAAAATTAGAAAATAAACTAAAAGTTGGTAAATGTTCCTCAACTACTTGAAATGCGTCTTATGATGTCATTTCAAGGACAAACTAGATGAAATGAATGTTAAGGGAACCTGCGGATCTAACTATAAGTAGAACAGTATTGCGAAAGTTTCGATAGAGTATCGACTACACCAAACAAGACGAAATGTTCAGAATGAATTAGAGAATGTTTACCCTACGTTTTGTACCTCTGAAAACTGAATCCCAGAAAGGAGCCGATAAAGATCATAATCAGAAGGTTCCGGAATGAATGACATAAGCCCTACGTCAACGAAATCCAAAGTTATTGTGTGATATGTGTACTTCCAGGAAATAAAATACTTCGAAAGTATTACTGCAAAACCAATTGTTAATGTTCGGTTACTAAGAACATTTGTTTTGTTGGATCATTGTTTGAAATAGGTAGACGTAGCTTGTTTATAATTCCACAAGCATAATTTCAGTGTTGGAAGCTGTTTCACCTTATGTTGAAAAAAATCAAAGTTTCGTTGAGGTATTCAACATTGATGAACAATTCAAGGCTGACAAAATCCTTTCTTGTTCTATGCTATGTGTTCTTTAAGTACATTCGGTAACGGGAAGCTTCAGAAATAGTTGCACATCATTATTTTTACTAGTTTTTTGTTGAACCTTTTTACATCCTTATTTTGTTTCCCATAGGTTACTTATTCTTTTTAATATATGTATTATTTTTCACTAATTTCTTTATTTAAGCGTGGGGTGCACGAACCTATCTACTTCCTCCAGGCATATAACTAACTTCTGTGAAAGCAAAGACCTTAAATTGTATGCCAAAGTAGCTAACGCAGTGAGTGCTATTGGCAAGGTATAGGGGCGGTATAGCTTGTAGAATAGGGTATATAAAGAATCGTAAGTAGTAAAGTGTATTCAGTTCAACAGTTCTCCCTTATAAGAACCAAGTCTTTCCCACTCTTTATATATATTTTGTTTTATGTTGAATATTTCTCAGATACTTCTAAAAATTTCAAATTAACAAAAAACATTAACTATTTTAACTTACTTGGAATAATAATATTTACTATTGTTCTTGTTTTATTACTTCTGTTTACTAGTAACTTCTTTTGTATAATTTCTTACAAAAAACTATTTAATTCATCAAACAGGAACATATTTCTACCATGTATTTTCCATTCTAGTAACCATTAATAATTTTCTATGTTACTTATTTTACTTAATATGTTCTATAATCCTTATTTATTCCTATTTTAGAATGCGAATCTTATTTGCTACCGCCTTATGTCTTTTCTTTATGGGTGTTTCTGCTCAGGACAATTCTACAGCCACAGCTGAGGATAACTGTTCTCTAACAAATAAAACTAGTAAGTTATACAAATTTAGCAATTACAAAGCTTTAAAATTATAAATTCACTAAATTGCATTATTTTTGTCATTTCGATCAATAGTAATATATTGAAAAGATTGATTATCTAACAGTTTAAAGGCTTTTTCAGCAAACTAATTATTTTTCACAACGTGTTTTGTAAGCTTATGTTAGCACATAAAACCAACTACGATATAGTACTAATAAATGTTGATTAAAAGTAATATTCCATTATTTTTAGATCCAATGATCTATTGGGATAGAGACAATATTCTTAATCCTGCCAAAATAGCAAAGAAAGAATGTAATTGTAACACTACAACTACTGAAGCACCTGTAAGTTACTGTATAAAGCGAGAGATCGATGGTTCGATACCCTTATGAGGCATTTGTTTTGCAAAATACTAAACTGATATATTCTTTTTGAACAGAGATATATATTAATAATATATTTATGCTAAACTTTAAGATTACAACTACAACTGAAAGTCTATGTCCCGATGGTTGGATAAACTACGAATCTTCTTGCTATTG
>JAQGAV010000208.1:0-41553 GCA_034691345.1 Phasmarhabditis papillosa
TTACTGTACTTTGTATATCAATAGCTATGTTTCCGACGCAGTTTTCTGGAAAGATGCGGTGCAAAATGAAAAATAGTAGAAAGTTGGGAGCCTTTTGTTAAAAAGTAAATTTATGTTAATTTAACACCGCACCTCTCCATTAAACGGCGCTGGAAACATAGATCATGATACAGGCAATTGTTCCGTTCAGGCATATTTGAATTTCAATTCTCAATTTTTGGATATTCCGAACGTTTCTCAATTTTGCTTGATTCAACTCTGGTTTATGGTTGAACTTTATTAAACTTGGAACTACAGGCTCTTGTAAAGTCCTGAAACTTCCTCGGGTCTTGGTCTCGTTTGAAGAGTGACTACAGTAACCTGCACATCTAAACTACAGTATTCCCTTCTTTTCAGGATCCTTGTCGCCTTCGCATATCTCGGGTGGCCGTGCCTTAGATGATGGAAAATGGCATGAAGTCAAATGGGTTCATCAGTTTGACTCTGTGCAAATGATTATAGACGGAGTTTTGTTGAATCATACAACTCCTACAGGAATGTACAGAAAATTAGATCTACATAATCAGGTTAGTTATAGTCAGCGCCGAGAGTAATAATGGAGTGTCACTTATTTTTAGGATTTTTAACACCGCACCTGTCGGCATATTGCACGCGCGTACTTGCAAAGTACAATATTGAACGGAGAGTAGCTACCAGATACTGGCGCGGTGCTCGCAAAAGGGGCTCGGATGAGGGTTGAATTCTTTCCACTCCATCATTACTCTTGCCGCTGACTATTATTTTGAAACATTCTATTTTCTTTAATAAACCTTCCACCCTTTTGAACTTGTATTTGGTAGTCGTAACTTTTTCATTCTATTTTGATGTAAAGCCAGTTTTCTGTGTAGAACATTGTGCGGATTCAGTAAAACGGGTAATCTGGTTACTCAAATATTATTTTGGTGACCAGAAACCGTATTTTGCCAAGAAAAATACTAGTAATTCTCTCAAAATTGGATATTCAACTCCCACGAGATAATGGATATGTACTCTCTTTATTTGTTTAGAAGCTTTTATCATACAAAAGTCTACAAACAATGTAACAAAGGATTATTGTTACCAAAAAGACAAATATTAGTTGGCTGTATTGATTCTTTTTGTAATCTTTTTATAATAATAGAGGGTTAAATAATAACTAACTTTGTAAAACTAAATAAACAAATAACTATATAAGTACTTTATTGAGAAAGCGTATACATTTCAAAACAACAAAACTTTAAAGTCGGCGGATAAACGATATACAAGTTAAAGGTCTGAGTGCTCACTGTACAGCGCGCAAAATAGTTATATTCACTAATATAAATTAATTGTTTAATAAAAATAAGTTAAATGTGGTGTTGTACATTACATCATTGACCTACCAGCGTTCTCGCGCGCCATTGCTCGGCCGCGCTCCAATAAAAGTTGTAGTTACTACCGTATACCCTTGCATAAGCCTTTGACGCCGACTCTACCATACAGAATTTTTCAAATTTACAAGGATTCAAGTCATAGGCCCATTTAAAAATAGCCGAGATAAATAAAATGGTTCACTTCAGAAATACGTCAACTTAGTTCGATAATAACAGAAATGGCCAAATATAAAAATAAAGTGTAATTTATGTTTTAGATCCACATAGCTGGTCGTCCTAAAGATGATATATCAGATGGTATAGAGACTACTTTTACTGGTTGTATAGCTAGATTACAATTAAATAATATAGATCTATTACAATATGCACCCAAAGAACACCATAGACCCTGTGAGGTAAGAGAGTAGCCAATATTTCCCAATTAGCTTCTAACCACTGGCCCATCACGCTCCCGCTATCTAAAGTTCCTTTGTATCATACCTTTGCATGTTTAGTGAACAGTTTTTCAAAAAGTCAGAGTTCTAGAGTTAGTGTCCTCAACAATGTAAACCCATCTGATATACCCTACAAACTTTCCATACTGGCTTTCAGATGTCAAAACCGCCTTCTCTGACTCTGCAGCCCTCTTCTAGTGTCTATATTCCTTTTACTTTTCTTCCATTCTCTTTTGAATTCCGTGTTCTTCCACAAGCTTCTTCGCTACTGAAGTTGCTAGATGCGGAGAATATAACACTGCTCTCAGCCGAAATACAGAAACAAGGATATATGATATTGACTACTAATGCTACTAAATATACACAAAAGGCTAATCCCGGTTGGTTTAGCTGAAGCAAAAATCCATTTTCAAAAAAAACTAAACAAAATAACTGTTTAACACGAGTTTCTGCTCAATGTTAACAGAATACTCAGAAAGGGCGGAAGAATTTCAACATTTTGCCTTCGCCCGTCCAGGTATAGTCTGATTCAAAAGTAATACCGTCGTGTTATCTACAATTTACGCGCGCGGAACCTGCAATTGCAACTTTGCCTTTATTTCGTTTGTCTCAGACGAAAATTTATTTTTCCGCCTGCTCCAGATCTAATTTTACACCGCTGTATTACTCATGAATCTGACTATAGCGCACATTTAGTAGTCTCACTTTTTTTTAAAAGATGATTAGACTTATTTAATTTTGTACAATAAAGTAGAAAAATACGTTACTTTCCTAATCCAAAAAGGTTTAAATTTTATTTCACGAACAATTTCCAAGTGTAATGCTGTATTTATAGCCATTTCAATCAGCGACGGTTCGTGGCACAGTTTCTCATTGAGGATTAGAGGTGCCAGATTAGAAGTTGATATTGATGGAAAAACGGTTAGTTAGATAGAAGATGTTCAAAGTATTTTAAAGTATTTAATGTATTAAATTATTCTATTTCCTGTACAATAATAGTAGATTCCTTCGGCGCAGGGCTTCGGCCTTTCGTTCCGAAATATTCTGAGCAGAGACGGCTCCCTTTTAACATTCAATTTTCGGGTGCACGAAACATAAATAAGCTACTGCAGCTACGTGGAGTCGAACCCACAGCCTCAGATCCTCGCGGATTTAGAGACCGCTGCTCTGAAAACTGGACTAAAGCACCCACGTACAACCCATATATGCTCAAATTAATCCCAAAGTTAGGGTATAAAGCCAACCTGTACAAAATTTGCAGCTTACATTCAGTTGTGTTTTATAGAAGAACCCGTTCCCAATGTATATTCTCTCTCATGTTCCTTTTTAGGTTCTTTGGCTTGAGGGTCTAGAAGTTCGTCGTATCTCGCTTCGGTTAGCTTCACTGCTTATTTCTACTCCTGGCTGCTATAGATCAGCAACAATTGACTTCTCTTTAGCCTATGTAGAGGGAAATGTAGTTCGGGATGCATGTCAGATGATTGAAAGGTAATATTGACAAGACTACGTTGACCACTCCAGTCCAAGGTTCAAAAATTAGCAAGCCGGTTCAGTTTGTTCCGTTGCGATGATGGAGTAAATCATATATCAGCGCTGGTACTTTTGCCGAATTGGTCAGTTGGTCCCAGGCCCGCTCGTCAACCAACCGGAACTCTACCGTAACCCTCATTCCCTTTCAGATGTCTTCCTTCTCCTTGCGAAAATGGAGGTGTTTGTGTACAGAACACCTTAGTTGATTATCAATGTAATTGTACACAGGGATATAGAGGAAAGAACTGTCATACAAGTAAGTAGATAAGATAATATTGATTATTTATATTTACTATAATTTTCCTAACATCTAAATTGATCGATATGTTTCATAAAAGCTTTGCGCCAAACACTTTTTAAAGAATAAACCGATCTTGATAGTACCTGAAATTCCTCAGGCAACGGGCCGGACCAGGCCATAAATTTCTAAAAAATGCTGATCTTAGGCACGGCCAGGCCGGCCCTGTTTTAAACCGCAAGCTATAAAAACAATTATAGTTACAAGTTCTTTGACAATTGATAGTGTTCAGTTCTTCGTGACTCGTTATATTTGTACAGTTGTTGTTCATCTCTAGATATAAAGTAGTATATTAATAACATATGCAGTACAATATTGCTTCGTCAATCCTAACTCTTCTAGGCGATCTTCCCCGTTCCTGTGAAGAATGGCTTTATCTTCGTGGTTCGGCTCGTTCTAAGGTTACAAGAGGACGTAATGTAACATTAGATCTAGACGGTGGAGGACCTTTAAAGTCAATTAATGTAGTTTGTAAGGCAGAAAGGGATGAACTCGGAGAAGATGTGGTTAGTTTAGCTACTCTTATCTTTTATGAAACTTTGGTTGGCAAATCTAAAATAACATTGAATTAAAAGTAGTTTTTTTTAAATCATTCGATGTAAAACCTTAATATCAAGCACTAGGCTTCCAGCACTATTCTGCGGAGAGTCGCTGTTCCATTAAACTGAATGTATTTTTGAAGAAACGTCTCCAAATCCACCGATAATCCATTCATTATATTCTAACACAGCTGCAACCTTCCTATGATACTGTTCTGGAAACCTAATCAGACTATATACACTGCTAGTAACACTTTCATTTGATAAAAGACCTACACATCCAAAAAGAATGCAATATTTGCTTAACTTGCTTAATAAAAAGTTTTATATTTTATTTTAGATGTCTACCATCGTGGACCATGATTTAAATCTCCCAATGATTGTAACCGGTGAGAATCCGCCCGGAGCTGTGAGAAAATCACTAAACTACCAAATGAGCACGGAACAACTAGACAGACTGGTGGAGGGATTTGAGTCATGTACTCAGGTAGGAAGATATTTCAATGAAAATGAGTGAAACGTTCCTACTATCATTATGCGGTGCTTACTGTATACTATCATTTTTGAATTGTACAAAACTTTACTTATGATTGGGTCTGGCAAACGTTTTTTAGGTACTATGCAATTTTCATTAAACATACAAATTTATAATCGACAACCTTGTGAATTAGTTTATGAGCTACAAATGCATTGGCGGTGTCGGTCTAATGTCTTACGGTGATGACAGAAGTCCTTCTTCTTGGTATTCTACAAGATCCGATAAACACGGTCTACAATGGGGAGATGCACCTCCTTATTCTAGAATGTGTTCTTGTGCAATAAATGGAACTTGTACGCAAAATAGGTTAGTATTCAGTTTTGTCACAAAAATTACACCGCCAGTAATATTTAATACTGAACAAGCAGCTTTGTATTATAGTATTACTAGTACTGATAAAAGTTGATCCAGTGTTTAGTAGCAGAGATAGGTGGTTCCTTAGTGAACTACCTGGTGCGGAGCACAAAAACACCGAGTTCTACTGTAATACATTCTGGATTGTTCCTTATGTGTAAAAACAAATGTAGTTAACAATGCCTTTGTTTAAATTAAAAATACAATACTTTTTAAATATATAATACAACATATTTAGAATGTGTAATTGTGATTCTGGCCAAGACGGTATAGATGAGGGTTTTAACAGTTATTCTCAACTTCTACCAATAACAGCTCTATTTATCGGTGGAACAACAAAGACTTCTTCAGCACAAATAGAGATTGGACATCTAAAATGTAGACATAGATGTAGGTTACTGTATCTAAAATAGACAAACATACATCTTTCAAGAAACTACTAATGCGAAACAAAAAAAAACACAAGTTCTATTTTTTGTTTAGCGTTACAATTTTTATTTCGTTGTTAGTATTGGTCTCCATTAAGGCAATAGGGTGGCGATTCGGGACAGTAAATTTATATTCCCGGTTGGGTACAGGTAGCTTTTCTATTTTTCTTTAACTATCTTCGAACTTTAATTCCCGGGTACCCGAATTCCCAGTTTAATCACCATTAACTACAAAACTTCTATGTCTATAATATCTATCTTCAGTATCGTTTGAGCCCGTCACTTTCTCCGATCGTAATGCTCGAATAACTGGATCTAAGATATTTTCCTCTCGCACCTTCGATCTCTCTGTTCATCTTAAGTTTACTCATTCTCATATGACTGTATTCAGTTGGGAAAGTGCAGACTCGCTACATTGGTTCCATTTGTATATACATGGTAGGTTAGCAATAGAGCAGACAAATACGCAATAGAGCGTAGATATAGTCTAGCTCAATATATACATTGTTTGTATTAAGGGATAGGTTATCTTTTAGAGAGGAGGTGTTAGATTAAATTAAATGTACTTTTGAAAAGAATCCACTAATTTTCTATTTAATTTATATAACACTTAGTTCTTGATATAGACTATACAAAGACTGTATTTGCCGAGCTAGGAAAATAGTGTCCCAATTTTGCGAAACCCGAGGAAAAAATTGTCAGCCGCAGAAACCGTACTCGCCCCTGGCCAGTTCACGGGCCATACCAGGGCCAAGCTAATTTTGAGCTGGATATCCTCTAATCGATAACCGCGTGGATAAGATAGCAGAAATAATAATTCGTGTGACTCAAATATATGATTTTAGAAGGTCGCTTCATTGGTGAAATTGTTAATGGTGGTGAGACGTCGCAAATTTCCACAAACAACACCTATAATGATGGAAAATGGCATTCTGTTTACTATGAGGTAATCAATAAAACTGTTATAGTCAAGTACAAAGGTGGTGTTAAAAATTCAGAGCTTTACTGCCCAACACTTTGTCCTAAATACGCAGTATTCTCATAAAAATAAGCAGACGACACGGCATCTTTACTTTTTAGAAACAAAATATCACTTTCTTGTTGGAAGTAGGGTTTCTTAAAAAATACTTTCTCACAATCCGGAATGTACTCCGTTTTTGTGTTAGCCTTCCTAGCGAATAACTCTTATCGATGGTTTTCTGAAAACATCCTACCTTGCATGAGATAACGTAACTTTGTAAATCATTTATAATTCGTGTACTTCCAGGCTGACGAGACCGGTATGATCTTGAAAGTAGATGGTCGAAGTCTAGATACTAAACATCCATTTATCCTGCCTTCCGCGTTACATTGGACTATTGGTAAGCTAATCTACAGTAATTAGATTCGCATTACATCTTTACAGGGTCTCGAACGGAACGCGGAAACTCTGGATTCGCTGGAGTCATTAGAAATGCGTACCTCTGTGGAGAAGAGTTGATGCTCAGTAACATAGCCAAAAGAGAAGGGGAGAAGGGTATGTGGATACTCAGTTGGCTAAAGGTCTCAACACGATGCTTTAGGGTATACTGTAGGTGAAAGTGGTTACTGTAGATCGGGTCTTTGCAAGAATGGAGGAGAATGTATTGATAGATTTGATGGATACTCCTGTGATTGTTCAATTACTCCATTTGGAGGAGACGACTGCACTAAAGGTAAGAAAGTAGGGGATTATTCGAACCAAAGGTTACTGTAGATCGGGTTACTGTAGTTTTTTAAAGTTTAATTTAGCACTACATAGCTAATAAATTGTCTGCTATATTTATATTTTTGATTCCGAGAGCAACATTTTATCACTTATATTCACAGGAGTATTGTAAACAGTTCGATTTTTCTACAGTATATAGTCTTTGACGGGGGATTTAGTCGATTAATTCTAGAAGTCCCTCATCCCGTTTAAAGCCACACTTAAACATTTAAACACTCCTGCTAACTTTATAGATTTAGACTTTGGTATGTGGGTTCCCCTCGGTTCTTCACTCCAGATTCCTTGGCAAAACCCCGCCCATTCATCGGATTGTCATCGCATTGCTATACAAAGTAGAAGTACAAATGTATCTTTGCTATCATCAAAGGCTCTTTTTGCCGATTCTAAGTTCAATATGAGAATTAATGAGAATGGTGAGTAACTAGTCAGATGTAGACCATGCTGGGGCTGGGCCGGTGTAGACCAGACCGGATATTGAGGGAACAGGGTTCGTGCCGAACATAAGACTAGTAAATAAATACTGGTCATATTCATTTTCAGGTTTCTTATCCCTTTCTGTGCATGACGGTGTTATTTTCCATCACAAGAATACAGCAAAGAGAACAAATTTGTCGGATGATACCCTACATGATATAGAATTTTGTGCGGATAGTCACAGATTTAATCTAACGGTTTGTAAACTATGAAAACAGGGGTATTCTTCATCAAAAACAGTTTTCAATCATTAACAGTTACTTACAAACTATGTAAGTTTCATACATAATATGGTCCGGTTCAAATCCTAGGCTACACGCGTGAAATTATCCCACGATGGTGCATTTGAACGAAAAATTTGACACCACCGCGGGATATCTGCTCATAGATCGTGCGGTCTTGATTCTGAAGCTGACTATAGCTATGGGGGAACTATCCATAGTTCATGGTTGTTTTGAAGGTTTTCGTCTAGGATATTGAATGGAGTTCACGGCGGAAACTAGCATTGTGAGAAGCAAAAAACGAATAAAGTAGTTTTCCACATAATTTCTTCAAAAATAACAGTAAAATCACAATAACTTTATTCACCAACTATTTCAGATTGACGGTGAACCAACGATCAACTTTGAAGGTAACTGGACCTTCTTCCAAAACTTCAACGTCTGGACTTTCTTGGATTTAAGTAGGTCCCACAACGCGTTGGGTTACTGTAACATATTTTTAGACTTTACCGGTTGCGTTTCCCGACTACAAGTCGGCAACTCTTTTCCGCTCAAGAATCCGAGAGAAGCCAGGTTAAAGTATTCAGGCAAAATAAGATTTGGAACCTGTCCAATGGATACAATGTGAGTTAGAAGATTATCTGAACAAAACGAACTTCAAATTTCTTTCAATTATTCACAAAGAAGAATTCCACTTTTCTAAATATGATTAAAAAATAAAATACTACCAAAAACAACTTGTTTAACTCTAGAATAGGAAGTAGAAGGTTTACTTTAAAAGTATAAAAACAAAGGACACAAATAACTTTTCGCAGAATCAAATATTAAAACCATGCACATGTTCTATTGATATAAATTACTTATTACAGAATCTCCACTCCTCCAGCACCTATCCACGCTTCTTCTTTTGGAATACAAATCTCATCTGTGAATAACCGTAGCAATGAAATTGTCTCCATTACATGTGAGTTACAGTTAGATTTCTTTAAGACTGAGAACTTGCTGTTACGAGCTGGGCGAACTATAGATTCTCATACCTAGACAAGGATTGTCCAGAAGGCAAACATTTGAATTCAAGATATTAAGAGAAAGAAGTATCCAGAACTCCAGATATAGTCTATAACTAACAAAAGACCGCAGAGCGCGGTGGTATAGGTAGGCTTCCGCAATAGCGTATTTGTTTTTTTCTGGATATGGTACAAAATAAAACTAGTACAATAATATTTTTCTGAGATCAGACAAAAAATTGCGTAGCGAACTTTATAATGGAAGTTTGCTTTTGCGTCAGAAAGAGCAATTTTTGAAACCTAAAACAACACTGCTCACTGCAGTCTTTTTTTTGTTATGGACTATGTCATTGATCTGGATTGGATGCGGTAGAATCCGGAGATTGGAATATTTCCTTCTTGAGGATTTACAGTTAATAGCTATTTTTAAATGTCTCCAGGAAGTTTTTGAATAGTCTCATGGGTTTGAGGCCTAAATCTCAAATTAGTAAGTTCCGCTTCTTCAAGGACTGTCTTATTTGCAGCCCTGGTTGGTCTCGCAGTCGTTGTATTCCTTATTCTGCTGCTGATTCTCACAATTTGCTACATGAGAACGAGGCCAGAAGGAGTCTATAAAACAAATGAGGGAAAAGATAACTGTAGTCCCAGCAGGTATGATAGATTTAAGAAATAATAAACGTAAAGTACCTTACAAAACATTTACGGGTTTGCACGCTTTTATAATAGCCGGGGGAAACCCAGAAAAAAAAGAACTATTTTGAAAGCGATTGAAAAGTTTCAGCTCAAAATAGTTCTGTTTTATAAAAGTCTCATCCCACCCAGCCTGCTAAATACGGGTATTTTGTGAGTACACCATGGCGCAATGGACCGATCTTCTATAGAATACACCGTTAGATTAAAGGACTGTGTTCTCATTGCTACTTAATTTCATTTTTTACCGGATCCCTTGAACAACATTATTCGAAAAAAACTCAGTTGCACAAATCGAGCTCTGGTCTTTTCAATTACGTATAAATAACTGACCATGAATTCCATAATAAAATAATCCAGAAATTGTGCATTAAGATTTTACCATTTGTAGTTTTGGGTCAAAGGTTTGGTCAAATCAATCTGTTTCAAATAAAAGGGGAAAATCTTCAAACCCTAATACTTGCTTCAAGAATACCGAATAAAAAGCCTACCTTCACCAATTTTAATACTCTATTTACCCTAAAACTATGGTAATTATCTAATTTCATTTTAGTTATAGATCTGAAGAACCATTGGTACGAGGACAAACTCTTAACAACAATAATAACAAAGAATATTTTTGTTGAAACAATACCGGTACAATCACTTTTCATTTATCTCTTTCATTTTTAACGGGTCATTTGAAACTCTCAATGTAATCTCAGTTATATTTGTAAATTAAATTGAATTCGAATCTAATCAATAGGTTACGGGTCTTTTTCTATATATAAAGTTGTAATATGTACTTAATAAACATTTTAATAAGATCAACTGCTTATTGTTACAACTGCTTTTCCTACTGGTATCTTCGAGAGAAACAGACTGTCCCAGAATTCAATAGCAACATGCCAGCAACCGATCACTCCGATCACGGATTTCATTAATTTCATTTGCATAAATTAATATTCAAAATATTCTTGCAAGACCATAAGATGAACATTATTTAAGATTTTGGAGAAGTTCTTGAATTACCAACAAATGAGTTTCATTTCGTTGCTCGGTACTCCAAATTCCAGTCATAAACGAAACTTTAGGTTCAATATGGTTAGAGTAAAACATATTTAGTAGTCTATTAATCAGCTATTTATGCAATTCCAGCAGCTGGGCCATTTCCATGGTTTCATTGATTGGGAATGAGAGTTTCTACTGGAAAGGCCGTTGCGACGGATTTCTTTGTTCCGCAACTCTTGTTCCACAACCTCAGATTAAAGAATAATCAAGAAGATTTAGCAAGCTTTATATCAAAAACAAACCATAAACAAATAACAATCATACCAGTCAACTAAATATCACCGGTCATTTACGATTAAAATGGAACAATTAGAATCAAGAAGAGAATTATACAATTTGCACGACAAATATAAATGAGATCTCAAAAACAACAAATATGTAATCTAAAAACTAACATTGAAAGAATTCATCATTCTTCGGTACCCATAGATGAATCATCTGGCCACCGGCTGTTAGAAGATGTTGACGTTTCGGATGAGCGGCGACGGAATGAACAACTTTCGAGGTGTGCTCCAATTTAGCCAAACCTGTGCTTTCCAGTAAACTAAAACAAATAATTTATAATATCAAAATGAACGTTTTTCTCTGAGTTTAGGTCTTATAACTAAGAGAAGTAAATATTTTTTAAATTCCAATTCCATTCTCCTGATCATTTTTTTGATTTCAAGGAAGGTAACCACATTCAAGCACAATCAATAATGAAAGGATCATTTAATTTACTGTTGCATATCTATTGCGCTAATATGCGGACATATTATAAACCTAAAGTAAAACGCAAACCTGTATATATATGCAAATCCGTCTTCCGATCCTGTTACGATTTCCTCAACTGTGGACATAATGCAACTGTCAATCTTATATTCTGAATTTTTGTGTCCAGTATAACTAAATAACGCAATTAATTTGGAAATGGAATATAACGTTACCTGGCTAGCATTTTCCCATTACTTTTATCCATTAGTCGAATGTGTCCATCTTGTGTAGATGCAAGAATACAGTTGCCATCTGGAGTGAAGTGAACACTGTTCACACTTTCACCCAGAAAGTCAATGTGAACATTTCCATCACGAACACTGTAGATCCGATAATTCCCGTCAGCTGAGCCGGCAACTATCTCATGTCCATTCACTTCCAGAGACAAAACACTGTCGGTGGCCTCATTGAACACCTAAATCGAGAATGATAACAGCGAATGGTTGCGGTCTTATTAACGTATTCCATTTAATTGAACGATTACACATTACCAATATATTATCAACACTGCAATGAAAACCAATGAATACAATTATTACCTGAAGTGGCTTATCACTTTTGCTCCGATTATCAAATGCTTGAATCGTTCCGTCCATTGAAGCAGAAAACGCAATAGATGAATCTTCATTGAAAGCAACCGCATTGACTTTTGCTTAAAATAAACTACACTTATCTCTAAAAAATTGACGAATTTTATGCTAGGTTTCCGATGAAATAATTTGATACATAGATGAGCAGTGTGAAATTTCAGGATATAAAAGTCTCAGACTATCATCAATATGAAACAACGGATTTCACCAACTCATTGGTTTACTTAATGAACATGTGATAATGTGAACTACGACTTCAGATAATATCCGTTGAATTGAATAAAACACTACGACACATACCTCCATGAGCTCTCCATCGCCTCAATTGCTTTCCCGTTTCGACGTCAAATATGGTCAACGCCATATCAGCACCTCCGGTGGCAATTTGGGAATTGTCACTTGAAGAAGCTACGTCGAAAACCTAGAGAGATGAACTAAATTAGCATGAAACCTCCACCAACTAGCCTCGTTACCAGTGCCCGTGTACGTTTTCAACAATGATCCCTTGATTGGATTCCATAATTTCACAGTTTTATCGCTGCCACATGACAGACAATAATTTCCATCAACTAAATAGTATAACTACTGAATATCTTTAAATCCACTAACCATTGAAGCGAACGGCCCTAACAGCTCCTTGCCTGCAGTCGATAGTTCTCGCTCGCACTGTTGGAAGTGCCATGTCTGAAAAGAAAGAAATGAGCCGAATATTACTGCATTAGGAAATTGGAGACACAAAAGATTACACCCAACATATATCAGTTTTTAACATTTCACATCGGATAAGCTGTGAACGAGAGTTAGCATTTAAATTAGGTTGTGTAGGGCTAATGATTTTTGCTTAACTCTCATTGTGGATCGGGAACCTTAGATTTCAGTTCACGTTTATTTTAAATATAAAAATAGTAATTCAAAAATTCGAATTTCAAACCATAAACCGTTATTTGCGCCCACCTCGTATTCAAGGCGTGTGATCCGTGCTTGCGTGGCAATTTGAATATCCACCCCTCAGCCGAATATAATGTAATTTTATATTAATTTTATAACATTTTTCATAGAACTGTTCTCTACAGGAGCACTATCACAACTATTGGAATCTATTCATTTATTTATACGAGACGATTTGGAATTCATATATTTTGAGTTAACTCTTTTTAACATATACGTTACCTCGCTGAAAAACGTTCCTAGTTTCAGAACTTCCATCACCATGGCTGTGAGCGATGATGGAAAGGCAGAAGAATCTTCGGGACGATACATGAAGATTGTTACTGCTGTATCTGCCTACTGGTTAGTTGGTTTGCGTGAAAACTATATTGAATTCGTCATTTAGGGTATTCTCCATCGGCCTCGTCTTCTTGAACAAATACCTGTTAAGTAGTCCGGACCTAAAGGTTTGATTGTCCATTTATTTACGTCATTCCCATTCTTTTGCAGCTTGATGCTCCTCTTTTTGTTACCTGGTACCAGTGTGTGGTAACAGTTCTTTTATGCTTATTCCTATCCTGGATGTCGAAGAAGTTCCCAAACACTATCACTTTTCCATCGATGAGCTTGGATCAAAAAATTAGCCGAGAGGTATATTATTCTTTTGAACTTCTATTTTAGTTTGTAAGTTGCAGATTCTTCCTCTATCCATTATTTTCGTCGGTATGATAGCTTTCAATAATCTGTGCCTCAAATATGTCGGAGTATCATTCTACTACGTTGGGCGAAGTTTAACAACTGTATTCAATGTGGTAAGTATATTTTCTGTCACAACAGACTACATTTATTATTAATCTATATTCTTATAAATATTGTTTTTCAGATTTGCTCATATCTGATTCTGGGACAAAAAACTTCATGCCAAGCAATGGGATGCTGTTTCTTGATTATTTTCGGTTTCTTCCTAGGTGTGGATCAGGAAGACGCCACAGGATCACTATCAGTCTCAGGTTTATTTTGTTTTACCCTTTCTTTTAGAATTTGTTTATTATAGGTGTTGTTTATGGTGTTCTTGCTTCACTTTGCGTTGCCCTGAATGCAATTTACACTAGCCGGTTAGTTTTTCATAGCTTTGATCAGTTGAATCTATTAATTTAAGCTCACTACCCGCTGTCGGTGATTCGATTTGGCGTCTTACCATGTACAATAATCTTAACGCTGTTGTTCTCTTCCTCCCTCTCATGTTGTTCAAGTAAGTGAATTAACTTTTATTTCTAGTTGCTGTACTTATAATGTCAGTTAATGTCGTTGTATATTTAACCAAACATCGTTTAAATCGCATTCAAATGAACTCCGCTCCCTTGCCAAACTATATTACTTTTTCAAGTACATTTATTTTAGTGGTGAATTTGGAGAAATCATGTATTTCCCAATGCTCTTCTCCATGCACTTCTGGCTCCTTATGACTCTTTCCGGAGTGTTCGGATTCATGATGGGATACGTTACCGGATGGCAAATTCAGGTTTGATTTTTTTCTACATTTCCGAATGAATAATATTTCTCTAGGCCACTTCTCCACTAACTCATAATATTTCTGGAACAGCAAAAGCCGCAGCTCAGACTGTGATCGCAGTCTCCTGGTGGGCAGAAGTAAAGACATTGATGTGGTTGGTTCTTTATATAGTTCGTTGTCTAACCGATTTTAATTCAGGTGGACGAGTAACGCAGTAGTGCTCTTCGGTTCAGCTGCATACACTTATGTTAAGAAGAGAGAAATGGACAACAAACATAACAACAGAGGAAGGGTCCGTTAATCTTTTTAGTGTTCAAAGTACTATGATTTTCAATTTCTTAATGTAGCACTTCCCATTTTATTTGAGAGATGTAAACCTTATACATTATAACAATCTTGTACTCGTAGTCATTCGTTACTTTAAGGTTGTTCAAATCTCACGTAACGCAGATGACAAACAACCACTCATGAGCACAAACACAAAGGATTTGCCTTGAAACATTTTAGGCAAGTTTTATTTTTGTTTTCCCAATTGCAATATTACATAGGATAATCATTCAAAATGGGTTTTAAGATTGTAATTATAGTTCCTTATTAATATAGTGTTATAGTTTTAATATTGGGTTCTTGTGCAATTATTATTGTTTTGTCGTTGTTCATTAATGTTTTTGCTTCACTTACACTATCATATGGTTTTTGTTATGTTCAAGTATTTTGCTGTGCTTTTAAGCTGGCAAATAATTTTTGTATATACAATAAAATTTATTTCTGTGATAAATACATTAATTTGATATTCATATTTATACCCTGCTGCCACCGATGAGAATTGATAACCGATTGTAGATGAACTCTATGTCTGCCTAAATATATTGGATTATGTTTTATTTGATTTCTAAACAAACCCTTGAGGACCATATTCCGCAACATATCCTTCTATAAGATGCCAATACTTCGACTACATCTATACAGGATTGTTGCTCCAATTGACAAGCTAGTGCTGTCAATGCACATAAAATATAGGCCAGCGAAGCCCCTTCTGAAAATAGACTGTGTTATTTCAGTCGGGATCCTTTATGGTGGTTAGTGTTTGATCTACATGCATAGCTGATGTAAATGACTGCATTTAATATCCGAGAGACAATAATATAGCATATTTTTATAATCTTTGCTCACCTGCTGGATACAGTGAAATTGGACTGGCTGGAGCCTCGCTCTTACTGAGAACATCGGCTGTTTCCTGTGGGAAATACTGCTCCAACTGCTCCACAAAGCCATTTCCCACCATAAATGGCGGATTTAGAATTAGCAAGGGGGCCTCATGATATGCGAGTCGTTGCTTCTGTATGCGCTCAAGTTCAACCCAAAAGTTGTCTTCTAATTTATCCCTTTGCACCATGATCACTCTAACGCATAACTGAAAAGTTTGGATGTTATAAGTTCTTTCTTGCTATCAATATGCGAAATACCGTGTGCCGACCATTTTCTATAGCTTTCGATTTTATTTCTGTCATTCACCAACCTGATCTTCTTTATTTTGCAACAAAACAAAGTTTTCTCCATGTTGGACAGTCATTTCTCCGACGGCTTCCAGACCACTCCAGTAACTTTCATCACCTTAAGTAAAACTGTTATTTTACGCCAATGTTTTGTATATATAGCTTATGGTTGAGACTAATGGTATATTATGATTAGTACGGAATCCGGTTTATAGATCTCAAAAATACCGGTATTCGGGGACACAATCCCGGTGAACTCCTGCCCTAATGAATCCCATCTAAATTGATAACTCTAATATTCCATTCTTACCAATCAATACAATAGTCTGACAGTTTCTGCTCCATACAAGCTCCCATAACTGTTCTGTCTCACATGACCAATTGGCCACAATAAACTCATCCAGTCGATGGTATCCAGGAAGAATAACAGGATTCTGTGGAGGCGGGCAAACGGGACGATGAGTACACTCGCAGATATCCTACAACGAATGGATTACTGTAAGTTTTTTAGATGAGACTGCGTACCTCATATTGCATTTGCATTCGCGTTTTTCCATTCACGTTTTCTTCAGCTAGGTAGTGGATGTACCTATAGTGAATCAATAACTTTAAACAAAGGAAGTTTTAGGGCGGCTCACGATTGCTCGGTGAATAACCTTGCTTTAAGAAGCATAATTTAAATGGTTCAAGTTAAGTTAGAGCTATATAAACAATGCTGCCAAAATTTATACTGATAAATTCAGTTACCTCAACTAAAGCTATGCTTTTGTAAGTAAACTACTCTGTTGGGAGAATCTCGATAGAACAGGCGTACCTTTGGAATAAATCCGAATGAACCCTAGTTATTCCATGGCGAATCAGCTGTCTTACTGCATGATGACATAAGATGTATTGTTCCTGTAAGAATTATTCTATATAGGGTTGGGATTCTGGACAGCCAGGGTAGCCGAAAATTCCTGGGTACCCGATCCCGTCCAGGAGGTTGCGGAAACTGTAACTCCGGCCATCGCTGATGCCAGTATTTTCTTATGCTATTTTGATTTCCTCTGCCGAGGGGTGGGAGCAGATGACCCGGCCCGGGCTTTAGATTTGATGAAAAACAGCCCGGCCTCTACCTACCACGGTCTGTACCAGCTTGCTCCTCTGCCTTCTCATGTGGATTAAATGTCCCATCATATTTAATTTTCTAAAGTTTATTAGATGTCGTCTCATACTATCAATTAGGATATAAGAACCACTACGACCAACACCCGCACTGAAAATAGAATGGGTTACTGTAGAGAGGTTACGGTATGACACGGGTTACTGTACCACATTCAGTACTTCTAGAAAACACCGATTATTGTAGATCTATTATATGAGCTACATAGCGTTAGCTACTATGGCAGAAAAAGGACGGTTTCATTCGAATTTATTTAACAGCGCGCCCCTGATGATATCGAACAGGCAGCGTAGCTCGATCAATAGACTATATTAATGCTTTTGGAAGATTATTAATTAACAATTAGTGGCGCTGTATGCATTTGTAACTTTTATAGATTAAAGGGTTACTGTGACAGTTATCGGTCTCGAACAGATAGTTCTTGTATTGTATAAAGTACCGTAATCCTTACCTGCAATGTACAACAATAGGACCCGTAGACTGAATATCAGATGCGTAATTAATAAAAGAAAGTAACGGAAAGACGGAAGTGGGCACGCCGTGATCTGGCCAGCCGGTAAAGTGAAGTTGGTGAATGCGACGCTCAGCCTGAAAGATTTGCATTTTTGAGTTAAAAATATAAAAGAAAATTTTACTCTCGGGTTTCCTTCTTTTACTATTTTTGAACTGATATTATAGTCTATCGCAATGCCTAGGTTTCCAGCGCGGTATGACGAACCTTGTGTTATATAAAATGAAAGCAAAATCGGTCGACGTGGATGCGTTTTCTTCGAAAGTATATATTTTATAACACAGCGCCCCTTTCGTGGTACCGCGCTGGAAACTTAGGTCTTGAGATGGACTATATAAGCATCATGAATTACAGTCAGAACAGTCCTCGGAAGAATCGGAAACATCTGATATCAGTTCCGAAATATCTTTCTTTTAGTATTATTATTGTTATTCATTGTATAAATACCCACCTGTGGTACACATTTGGTTATCTTAATACTAAGTATTCTATGTACAAAATGAGCATTTATAGTTTCTTGTACTAATGTTATCTGGTATGATCCGTGAGATTGCGGTTGTCCAACTACGCTAGGCCAATATTGATCACATTTACGCTTAAAATATAATACTTTAAAGAATAACTCTATTTTCACAAGTCCTGAGATGTAACAGTTTTATTGGAGAACAAAATGTTCTGTATTTTCCATTCATATAAAGTATTCCGACTAAAGATAAGCTCCGGTTCGCCCTTAATGTACAAACTTATTACTCCGTAAAAGGGGTGGCAAAAGTGCGGGCCGACCCGGCTGTGTAGTTTACAAAAAATCTTTAACAGGTTTCCGAATATCTTATGAACAAACTGGAATTTCTAGAACCACATGATTTCCCCAGTTGCTGACTATGAGCATAGTCCAACTCAAGAATGTCACTGCGTATTTTTATAGGAAGCTGCGAGTTCTATACCTTTTCTCGTTTTTCTTAACTTTTGGTTTCAGGTTACTGGTTCTGGTCCCTGAATCGGATGTTCTGAGTTCCCATTTGGCCTTGATAACGGTCCTCTTTACTTTTGAATTGAACTATACTATTTTGTTCTCCACTTACCCTTCCGTCTTCTACCATATTAGTTATCATAACTACAATATTACTCCTTTCTTGCCATAGCATAGACCAAAAGTCAGCAAATGTAGAAGGCAAAGGTGCCTGTGTTGCTATATAAGCATTCTGTTTCTCACATGACTAAAAAGAACTGATTGTCTGTTCTAATTTAGAATAAGGAGTTGAAATTTACCGGCAATGCGGGAATTTGGATATTAATTTTTAAGAAAAAAAACTCTCGTCCCTGTGGCCGTATCCACGAACATTCGGGGAGCTCCCTACCCTAACCCGGGGAAGGCAAAACGGTTCCCGTCGGTTCATTTTGGGCACACTGGCCTTCCCTGTCAGAGAAGGGTAGAGAACTCCTTGAATTGTTCTTGAATACGACCACTAGACTGGAGTATGTTTTTTTGCTATATCTCATACTGAATGGAGCTGTTTTTTCTCGGATTTGTGGTAGATTCTTAAAGAAATAGCCGATTTCTAAGCTTTATATTCCTCACTTTACAAGTTTAGTCTTTAAATCTCTGAATTATGCTTAATTTCACTAAATTTGTCGTCTTTCAAACTGGTTGACATACGCTTTAGTTGAATCTAATTAACATAGATTTAAATGCAGATTAGTACGCTTAAATAAACTTGTAAAATAGGACAGAACATAGATTTTAAAGAAGATAACTACTAAAGTAATGACGAATTGAATAAATAAGAAAAATAAGTTCAATAGTAGTCAAAAGTGAAAATGTTGCCCAGTGTAAGGGCTGAGCGGATCCGTGATTACATCCGCCCCGGTATCACTAAACCATTCGGGCAACCCCTTCATAAATTTCAAACTTTGAAGCTGACCAAGGTTATGTATTGTATAAACTCACATCAATATAGTTAGCATTAATATAATCCGAACTATTTGTGGAATGTAGTCTGACTCTTGAGATCTCCATTGCTCCTATATTTAAGTATCGGTCTTTATCCAGATTACCATCGGATTCATCCTTTTCATCATCCTTTGAGATTTGTTCCACTTGCTAAAGAAATAATATAAATGAAGCTAGCTAAGATAGTATGATAATGTTTTTACAACAAGTTTACTCTTATTGTTGGGTTCCTTTCATTCGAATTGCATACTTCTTGTTCTAAAAAACACAGTTTATTCACCAAAGGTTAAAACATTTCCGATAAAACTTTGAAAGTGTCACAACGACGGATGAATCGTTTGCAGAGGTGTACTGTAGAATTTAGAAGGGGCGCGGAAATCGAAAGAAAATGTACAAGCAACTGATATAATTGTGCGCTCGCCTTATAAAGAATAGACCTTTAAACTACATGAGATTTGTCCGTAAACTATATCGACACTTTTATACTCAACTATTGTCCAAGTGTTTGAACTTTTTTTCACGATTGAGAAGTTCGAATCCTCAACATTTAGATCTTTTCCTAGCCCCTTCCATGTTCTGCTTCACGAATTTCCTCTATTTCAAGTGTTTAGTGATTGTTACTACTAGTTCTAAGAGGCGACAATTTACATAATAAAGTTTGTTAAATTGCAGTTAAAGTGGTCTAGCTAAAGAGAGAGATAGAATGCATCTTGCGCCCTATTGCAAATGGCCGCGCTCTAGTCGCAACCTATTCCGGAATAGGCTAATACAATCAATTACCACATTATGGAATAGAGAATAACTTGTGAAAATGAAGCTAGCACTTAAATTAACTAATACATGTATAAACATATTATAAACTTAAGTAGACACTTAATATTTTTAGTTGAAAAGCTGAGAAATACCAAATTTGAAGGTCCTGGGAAGAAATTCAATTAGGTCGTTATAGTCGGATTCGGCCATGTTAATAAGAAGGGGTGTTGCAGTATTTTGTCTGAGTAAGGCAGAGCCAAAGCAAGTTTGCAATCTGCTGATATCGCGTGCCTAAAATGCCAGCAGGCGCAGTGTTAAAAATGACGAAACACGCAGCATACACGTACATATTTTTCGTCAAGAGGTAAGTGTCCAGGTCCGTAAACTAATGCTACTAATACCGAATCGCGATCGACAGAGTTTACATTAATTTTTACAACACCAGGATCTCCGACGATGTCTTTTGTGAAGTTTTGAAATAGATTGACCAACCTCAAATTGAATCTTATATTTGGAATGCGAATTCCTCTCTAGATCCTCACAGTATCCATAGAACAACTCAACAGGGATATCCTCACATCCAGTTGAATCTAAAGGACTGAGAGAGTTAGATGTGCAGGTTGTGCTGCCTACCGTATACAAGGGGGCTCAGTTCTTCCAGATACACACATTTCTCTTTTTTCTTTAGTAAGAACTTGACGTGCATACATTTTCTGAATTATATTTTATGGAAATTTGCCAACAAAAGCTGTTGGATGTGAAAGAGTTTTTTGAAAAGTTTGTTGCCATATTGCAAAATTTGCCTTCAAATTCGCTGCAAAATGCCTTCCCTCTCTTCAGGCGAGATAACTTTTGAAGGCAAATTTTACACTACTGCGCATCGTTCGAGTACGGTGCAATGTATTCTAGGTTTTGAAACAGACTATAACTAACTTTTTAAGAGTATATGCAACCAGTACACAAGTACAACAAAACAAAAAGAAAGCAATAATGGCCATGATATAATGAATCTTTCCACTCGAAACAGGCTGAAAAAAGCTGGTAGATGAAATCAGAAATAAGAACAATACCTGAACCATTCTCTGACAATTGTCGTTCTTGGGAAAATCGCAGAATGAGGATTGGTAGACACAGTGATCTGAAAGATTAAGTTAGCAATATGTTTTAATAGGTTTACGAAGAAATAACGTTGCTAGCAAAGTGTAACAAGTTCTTAGAAAAATAATTGTTACCAACTATAATGGTTGAAATGAAAAGTTTTATATGAATACATTTCCTTTTATTATAAATATACTTTCTTACCATTAAGCTGAAATCTATGTTTTGTTCCGAACTGTCCTACTAGAACAGCGCTCTGATCAACAATACTCCTAATTGAACTACGAACACGAACGGAGTATTCGCTGTACAGAGAAAGATCAATTACATCCAACTGAAAAAGACAGATCTTAAATCTAGGATTACTGTAGGATTTTAGGATTATGGTTTTGAAGCTACCGCGATTCGAATCTAACAGAGAAGTAGCAAGAGATAGGTTTACAGCGCAGTTTCCTGAAGAGAAACGGTGTTATAAACAAATGAATGTACTTTTGAAGAAAAGGCTGGCTATCCACCGATGTTCCATTCTTTTTTATCAACACCGCCTGTCTCTAAGATACTGCGCTGGAAACATAGCTCTTGATACAGACTATATATTAATTTGTTGAGATTTTGCGGGAAAACTATTGTTTCCGGCACCATTCAATTCATTTAATATCAGTTAGCCGAACAAGTATCAACTAGGGTGACTCTGTTGAACCACGATAATCATTCTTTAGGTTTCAACATATTAAGTTTCTGTATTTGCTTAACTCTATAAAGTACCAGGTTCGGGATTTCAAAGGCAGGGCCCCTGCCGCAGGGGCCTGAAATTAGAGAAACGGGTCGCCATCTATTCGAAAACAAACCTTGTTCATGGTAGTATTAAAGACTAATGTCTGCGTTTCATTCTGTATTTCTACTCTGTAATCTGCCTTTGGAGCCGGTTCATTCCACTCCACGTGGACTCCATTCTTACAGTCAAAAGAGAGCAACGATAGCTCCGTAGGGGGCGGGGCTAAATCAATCAATAATCAATATTTCCAGGTTAATAAATAATGTTGATAATTCAAAATTAAAAATATCTAAAACAATGAATCTCCCACCTACAAAATCCGTCCTTTTATATATCTCCGGGCTTTTCATAGCCTCTCCTAAAGGACTTGAAGCAGACACGCGAATCTTGTAGATCGTGTTGGGTTCTGCAACGAAAATTTCGGTCGAGTTCGGCTTACTGTAACTCACTTAGTTGGTTAAGGTCGTATTTGAAGGTGACATCGGTGTTCTGGGCTTGACTAGGTAACCGAGAAACGGTCCATTTGGTGGAGTGTTCAGCCTATAAATAATAAAACTATACTCTGATCCTGTAATTTATATAGTAAAAAAGATTTAGAGTTAGTTTCCAGAACTACAAATTCAGTTCTACCCAATATTTCTTGTTTTATCAGGTGAATCTCTGAAAATTCGGCTTGGTTTGGAAGTAAGGTCTCGCAAAGAACTACATTTCCCACCTTATGATATAGATTATACTGTATAATATTATCCATTCCTTCCGGTACTTTCCATCGAATACTCAGTGATGGAATGCCTACTTTGGCTGTCACTGTCACTTCTCGAGGCAGAGTTTCTTCTTCTAGAACAAATGTAAAAGATAAAGGGAATTTTATAAATCAATAATAGAAAAGCGAAACTATTAATTATAGATAGGGTATCAGAAGGATGCTTAGTCAATCATGTTGGCCAACTTCTTCAGTTCAATTTTTGTGAACGCTGGTTATAGTAAAAACTATAAATACTATTTATAAAATATTTAAAAAAAAGAATAAAACGAATAGATAAAATAGAAACTCATTTTAGAAGATTTATAAGCTGTGAGCTTAGTTCTGACTCACTTCCTATTTCCGTATGAAAGGACTGTTCCACAGCTGGCGAAGTGCCAAAATCAGTTTCTACAGAAGCAGATAGAAGATATTGCGAGTTAGCAAGCAGATTACATAACTTTATAGGGTGTCGGGGAGTGCCGGGAATCCTGAAAAAATAGTTTAATCATCTGAATTCATTCATTTATTTGTTTTATATACCTTTAGTCTATAATTCAGTTGATTAAGTATACATATATAGTCTGTCTTCAAACCTACGGTCCTCGTGCCACTGCGTGATAAACCGACTATTTAACCTGGTCCCGGGCCCGGCCCACTGGATGGTCTGGTAATAAGGGCAGACCAATATAGTTTAAAAAAAATTTCCCACGGCGCTCTTACCACACAGTGGCGCGTGGACTGTATGTTTGAAGACAACTATGTTATCTCTATAGTACAACTCTCATACCAACGTCTCCTATTAAGATATTTTTGTATGACACTTGTTTATAAATAAAGATTCCAAATCTTCTTGGTGAATACATCAAAGGGAAGACAGTCCAGCCCGGCCAACCCGGTCAAGTTCGCACATGCAGGTAAAGGTAGTAGCTTACCATTCATTCCTGGGGTTCTCATTCTCTTTTGCTAGTATTATCATGTATCCCTTTAAATCTCCATGGATATCTTCCGGAGCAGTCAATTCCAGATGAACACAGCCAGCCGAGCCATTGGATAAGGAACGGATCACCGGAGCGGAGACTGGAGCTAAAAGTAAATATTAATACGACTCCAAAAACCTTAATATCAATATCTTTGAATTTTAAAAATTGAGTTCTTATATAATCCGTTTTAGACTGCAAACGGCGTTTGTAGTTAACGTGTAACAATGAAGGTCATTGTTATAGGAATAAAGCATTAACTTTTCTTTTTCTTTTAATATTAACTTAATAACTCACCGTCTCCCCTTGTTCTCTGCTTCGTTTCGGGACCAAAATCGCTAAGACCGGCTGCATTTTCAGCCCTAACTGAGAATGAATAGAGGGTAAATGGATTAAGGTTATCCACAATTACAGAAGTAGCGTTAGAAGGAGCAGGTATGATGTAACGATGGTCATCCAGAAGGTTACTGTAAATATAACATGATTCTAATTAAAGGTCTATCAATTAACACCCTCCATTGTCAATCTCTTTAACCTACCGTACTCCAACTGAGTATCTTAATATCGGCTTATGTGACTTGGCCGAGTTATGTGTCCATTGTAGTGTTACAGAACGGTTTGTAACTGTTTTTACTTCAGGTGAAGATGGCGGTACGGGTCGGACTAAAACGAGTTAATTTACTTCATTTCACTGTAAGAGCATCTTTTCAAAATAACTCTGTTCTGAAAATCTGTTCTGGCAATTTTGCCGGTTGGTCGAAAAATTTTGATATGGTGCCGGCCGCTATTTTGATCCATTCTTGGCCAAAAATAAACATTTGTTGAGTTTAACGGGTCCGGGTTATACTTGGTGTTGTTATTCGACCGGACCGGCCCGTGAACAACTTAAACTTATACTTTTCGAAATAAAAATGCGGTAAAGATTAATTGCTTCAAGCATTTTAAAAATGCTAGAAGAAACGTTCCTTTCACATTCTAAGCAAGATAATTTGGGACTATTCTGCTTATTTATCCAATTAACCGCTACATCTAACATTATCCCCATTACAGTAATCCTTAGATCCCTTAGATGTGCATGTTCTCTTTGTTAGCCATTCTTGTCTTATTCCTAGTTTGAATTTAAGATTAAGATAAATAGATCGCCTGCATAGATAACATCTAATTGCGTACACTCATTGCGCATGACGTTGCGAAATTTCAGTCAAAAAGGGGGATTATGCTTGAAGCTGAAGAATATGGTTAGGAATTTCGAAATACCTTCAGTCAGACTAATTGGATATAATATAAATTATATTATATAATACAGGCTTTCAAGGTGTCACCTTCAAGTCTGTTATGCTAGTTGGTTTATAGATCTTACTATGTAACAATTAGCTAAAACCTTTAATCAGCGTAGCAAAAATATAAAACTTTTAATTTTTAAACGAACTATCGAAGTCAATCTTCGATAAACTATAGTCTATTCCAAATCCTAGACTGCACGCGCTGTGAGTAGTGATCTCGCAATGGCGAAAAATTTTGCCTTCGAATTCTCTGGAAAATCCATCTCTTCGGGCGAGCGAAGTTTGAAGGCAATATTTCAATATTCTCAAAATAAACTTTTAAGAACTTTTATATTAACCGTTATCCAAAAGTTCCAACCGTTGTTCCATTTTCCATTTTTTCACACAAACTCCCAATCTTACGCTTGCTCCGAAATCCTCATGCCAATCTCCGAAACTACTACTAGACCAGAGTAACCACAATATTACTTAACAACTATAAAACCAAAGAATCGCCTAATTTGCTCCCGAGGATTTCTAATAAGTGACGCAACATTAAAAAACTGAACTCTGCTCCTCCATCTGGGTATATTCATCTCTTTTTGCACAACGCCGTCTGCCTGTCATTCCGTTTGACATGCACTGCGTTTAACAGATGTCATTTGCTCTGTTGTTGCCTAGTATTCAGTAACAAATTAATGTTTCAACTGCTACTGACCACCGCTCGGTGTTCAAAGGCTGCGCTCGCGATGGTGCATTTGTCATTTTGCGTATTTCCATTCGCTTAGCGCAGTATCATTAATTCTGAGGTGCCGGATACAGCAGCCCGCCATGCCACCAAATTCAATTTGTACGTACTCGAAGCTGCGCGGAGGCAAGAATAAATGTTTCATAAATTGTTGAATAAGACCAAGCAATGGGAGAGACTGAAAGTTTGAAGGACTGTGCCAAATAATTAGGATATCCAGCAAGACTAAATGAACCATATAAATAGTCTGCATCAAGAGCAAGATTTCCAGCGCAGTATTCTGTAGAAAGGCGGTGATAAAGAAGCATTAATGTACTTTTGAAGTAAGGTTTTCCACAACAAGTTCATTTTTATCACTTAGTTATTTCTGCTTCCGAAACTCCAACAGAATTCCACTCCTGGCTTACCTAGGACCGTTAGCTCCACCTGAGCCGAACTAAGACTAAGTGAAAAGAGAGGATCTGTCTCCAGCCGACATCTAAATTAGAATAATAAAATAAAGATTGAATCTTCAATCAAATTAAATCAATCTTTAAAAGCTTGAAAACTATCCAAAATATTTCAAAATGAAGTATTGCTCAATTATGCATCGTACGCTAAAAGTTTAAGCACTTTTTCATAGCATAACAAATTTCTAACCGGAAAAGGGCAGGAGCTCTCAACGGATTGGGCCGGGCCCGGAATCTTATTATTAGTGCCCAATCTAGTTAATACTGAAATTGTAAGGCCGCCCGTGCCCTGCCAGGGCTTAACTTGATAGGTCTGGATAAATGCGACGTTTGTTGTTTTATTTCTTGAATTTGTTATTTCTAATTCTAACCTATAAAACCCTGCATCTAACGGTTGTACATCCACTATTCTTAGTGAATAAAATGGTTTTTGAAGATGAAATCTACCGTCAGCAACCCACCATTGTCGAGAGGAATCGGCCACCACATTCTGTAAAATGATTATTAGAAACTTATGTTTTGTATAAATAAAACTTTAAGACTGAACTCTGGAGTATATTTATTTTAGTTTTTTCAGTATTAGCTGAGTTAGCAACACCAACGATGTATCTTTTGAAAGCTGTTTAGAAGCTATAAGATCATAGGGATGAACCAAATTTACGATACAAATACTCTCTGCTATAGTCGGCGTACTAATCGCTTGCAGTTAAAGGTCTAATAAATTAATATTACTCTAATGAACTCTAAAACATTATTCTATGACTGTACCCACTATATGGTAAACCACGGATAAATACTCTTTAGCTCTATGAATAGCTAGATTTCGACCGCAGTATCTTATGAAGTGTTATATAAAAATAAAGAGACAATCGGTGAATTGCGAGCATTTTCTTCAAAAGTACCTTTAGTTTAACACAGCCTCTCTCCAGGATGCTAGAAAGCTAGCTGTTGGTACAGACTATACATAGTCTATTTCAAGACCTAGGTTTCCAGCGCAGTATCACAAGCGGGGCGAAGTGTTGTAAAAAGGAATGTAAAATCGGTCGACATGGTCCGTTTTCTTCCAAAATACATTCATTTTTATAACACTGCTTCCCCCTCTCGATACCGCGCTGGAAACCTAGGTCTTGAGATAGACTATAGCAGCATACTCATCATAACCCAATCTACAAGTATCCATGCTGTCCTTACAAGTCAATTATTACCTCTGCGTGTTAACCAAACAAGCATGCACTGATTTGTGCCAGACGTTTCTAGCCCTTAGCCAATATTGGACAGGTGAACATTACATAACATATTGATATGCTATATATATTAATATTAATATTAATATTAATATTATTATTGTTATTACCTTAGAATATAAAATAGAAATCAAGAATCCAGCCCCCCCCCCCCCACGGGTGGCCTTTCCTTTGCTAAATCCCCACACTAATCCTCTATGAAGTGATGCCACTCAACTCAACCTTCCCACCGGCTTTTTTGACACCTCAAACGCGTTATTTTGAACACCGCGGGTACAAAATTACGTATTCTGAGTGGGAAAGCACCTGCAGTAGCGAAAAAGAAGAATATAGTGGTATTTTAAGACGTATATCATTAATGAGAAATACTGTATTATCAGAGAATAAACTTGTTTTCTACTCAAGTTTTCAAAATATTGCAATAAACAACGTTTTGTCAAACAGACTACGTAAACCTTGGGTTAAAGAACACATCGCAAATTCCAAGCTACAGTACTCTTAAAACCCCAAAGGATATCCTAAAATAGGTTAAAATCAACCTTAAGGGAACTTTTTCTGCAAAATGCCCAGTCATTCGTCCTTCTTTTCAATGTAAAACAATTGAAATTCTCAAAAAAGCTAGTTAAATGACGGTAGCTTGTGTAATTATATAGAATGTTCTATTTGTTTTGCCAGTTTCACTTGACTTAACATACATAAAAGACCTTTATTGTTAGGTTCAAAAAGAGATTAATTAACGACTTTTAAGGCTCCGTTTACAGCGCTCCAAGACTAATTAGCAGCAAGAAAAATGATACCAAACTGCACCGAATTAGCCGATTTGAATGGTCGAACGGATATTTTGATCCAAGAAGGGCTGAATTTTGGTCCATATAGGTCAATACCAAGTTTATTCAAAAGTTTTCCGAGTCCTCGTTAAGTATCCACTGCTAATAGCAGTCTAGCGGCAATTTAATAAACAAAATGAACAAAAATACTAAAAGTTACAATAGAAAACGGGATTTGTGTTTATTTTTAGACGGGCCTTGACTTTTAGCAAAAACAACTCCTGGCTGGGGAATTTGCAAGTAACTTGTATAAAAATGCAACTTTGCAGAAAATTTTCAATTTTAAAGTTTCGGATTGCTTTCCCAAGATGACTCCAAGAGTTCCGGAAGCTCAAGCTCGGAGTTGCCAAGCTTAAACGTGGATGGTGAGCAGGATGAGTATTTCCAAAAGCTCGAGGTTACAAATTAGTTTGCTTGTTAAATGTATTCAAATAAATTTTTAATAAAAGTATTTTTCCTCTACGCTTTTCTCTAAAATCCCATTCCCTTAAATTTTGCGTAGTTTTTTCCGCGTTAACTGCCCCACATTGAGTTTAATGTGAGTTCATGTAAAGCATGCATTATAGCGAAATGATGAATTATCTAATAAACAAGCCGGCACACTGAGCTATTTTAATACCGCCATCTAAATAAATACTCCTGCTCTGAAATAAAATACGCTGCGCAACGGTGAACAAGACTATAGAAAGGCTTTGGTTCCGGGGCTCGGCAGTTTCAAGGATAGTTATCCCGCATTTTTGTGCACCCGAAGGAGCCGTCTCGCTCAGAAGATTCGGGAATGAATGGCCGCAGCACTGCGCCAAAGAAATCTACTATTATTGTGATACGAGTGATACAGGAAATAGAATACTTTTCATCCCGGATGAGCTTCTCTAGCTTTTAAGGTGAACAGTCAATATCATCAAACCTTTTCAGATATCTATAAGAATAAAATAATAAAAGTAATATTAAGCTGAAAAACTTTCTCGCTAGTCACCAAACTAATATGGAGTATTGTCCAGATAATAGGGTTCTCGAATTTTCCTGGAGCTTTATGAAAGCAACATTTCTGTTTCATTTTCCTAACCTTGTTATAGTATTTTATATTACCACCCCATAGTATTTCTCTTAATAATCTAATTATCCTAAGGATGTGTTGGTTTTCTTAGTGTGTAGTCTTTAATTGTTCGCATATGGTTAATTATGTTGAATATGATTGATGGTTATGATCATTATAGTAAGGAACATTGTTACATTCAATAATAAACAATCTAAAATGACAGAATATTACCGCAAAATTGCGATTGCATAATCAAAATAGGTTTCAAATATTATATAACAACTGAAATTTTAAGAATGTGAACTGTTTCAAAAGGTTCTTCGAAGATAAGTTTGGGCTTCCACAAGTAAAATAAGTCTTTTCACCCTGAATTGAAGGTCAGAAAATGGTTTCTATATTGGAAATGCTCGAAAAGGTGAAAAATCTTAAAATTTTGAAGTTTTAAAGATTTTGGAGCAAATGAAACTGTCAAATCCCCAAATCCCCAACTTGAGACGGAGCTTAACTGCACGTCCCTGTATCCAATTTCCCTTGATATATACTTAAATACCTTAATATAAATATTATTTATTCTATAAATGTACTAGAATATTTGTTAATTCATTAGGTATGTTTCCTAATGGATATCTATATATTGCTACTGCATACAATATTACTTAAACCAAAACACTCACGGCCCCCTCACTAGAGTCAAGAGACGCCATTTAGCGACCCATTGCGAATAGAATAAAGGACTATTTAAAAGACTGCCAGGTTGTAAACACCGGGCAGATCGTTTTAGAATAAAGAATGGATAAACTGATATTTAGATTTGTTAATGTTCCGAAGGGTAGAGCAAAAGTCGAAATTATCTTTGTAAAAGCAATTAATTGAACTTATAACGTTGTAACCAGCAAACCGGTAAGATGTAAAACACCGGGCTGCTAGTTTGAAGTAAATCGATAGTTATAGTCTGTTTCAAAACCTAGACTACATTGCGCCGGCCTCGTACGATGCGCGGTAATGTAAATTTTGCCTTCAAAAGTTTTCTCGCCCGAAGAGAGGGAAGGCATTGTCCAGCGAATTTGAAGGCAAATTTAGCAACACCGCGCATTGTATGAGGCCGGCGCAATGTAGTCTAGGTTCTGAAACGGACTGTAGTTAAAATATTGTTGTTTATATAAACATAATTTCACGCGTATGGTTAGGGCTTGAAGATGATTCAACGAAATAGCGTAAAATCTGTATGAACTATCTCCTATCCCTATTTTAAATTCATTTATGCCAAAGATACCTCCCCCCCCCTTTATTTGAAAAGCACCGATGTTTCAAGTACTCTAAATTGAGGAACTAGTTGCTATGCATAAATTCGTATTGCAAATGCTTCGTTTCTAGTTAACTACTTCAAAAGTCAGCGAACCTACAATTTCCGAATGTTAGCTAGCAAAAAGTTTATATGAACAAACTACGGTATATCTAAAACTTAGTGCGCTCTGTTACAAGTTCAATACTATCTGACACTTATAGAAATTAGGAAGATTTCTAACGAATAAATATATTTAGCTTTCAAATTTTACATCTCAGTTCTTTACTACCGGTCTAGGTGTAGGAATAGGGATCCCAAAAAATGGGAATCTCATTCCTTATATGATGGGGATCGAATAAGGAATCGGAATTCAATAAAAATGAAAATTACCTTCAAAATATAGTCGGCGGATAAACGATATGCATATTGAAGGTCTGGGTGCACAAAAACTTGCAAATAAGTTATATTCACAAGCATAAATTAATAAGATTTGCCGTTCCTACCGTATACCCTTGCATAAACCTTCGCCTGCTGAATATAGTTGCCTTTTTGACTTCTCAAAGTGTTGAGAAGATCTTAAATTCACAAATATCATTATTATAAATATTAACAATAATAATATAAATTTATATGGTTTGTTCATTTCGTTGCTTATTATCCCGTTATGCTTAAACGTTTAGGTTTTCATTAATCCTGTCGGTTATGGAATTGACTTTAGTCAATCAGCATTCAACCGAAAACAATTTCATAATTAGGGTCTAACCATAAATGAAGCGAAATTGACCAATAAGCTTTTTGAAAGAATAATAAAATAACATATTATTAACATTAATACTTTAATAAACCCAAGTTCCCTTTAAAATTATAGGTCGGCGATTTGAAGTTACTTGAATAACAATCTCGTTGAAAATGGTTCGGAAAGTTTCGCATAAAACGAAAATATACCCAAGTAACACCCCATTATTACTTTTGAATCAGACTATATTAACTATAGTCCATCTAGGTTTCCAGCGCGGTTTCTTGAGCGGTGTGCCTTGTTATTAAAAAATGAATGTACTTTTGGAGAAAACGCACCACGTCGACCGATTTTGCATTCTTTTTTATAACACTGCGCCCCGCTCGTGATTCCGAGCTGGAAACCTAGGTTTTGGAATAGACCACATCCCATATTGTTCTTTATGTTCCTTTCGACTGTGCAAAATAGTGTAGTACACCTGTATGATACATGATTATCTATTTGCTTTAGTATGAATATGTTTATTATTATATTATTGCTAATATAGGAATATTGTTTGAATAACTGTAACATTTGTGATGAGTTGTCTATATTAGAAGATATTTGGTGACCTTTTTAATAAGAACAAATAATTATAGAAGACATACATTAATAATATGTTAATGTCTCTCAATCAAAGTTACGCAATATATACAAATAACAGAAAAATACTGTATGTACGCAACTGAAGACATTTTAACACCCTGCCAAGATATTTTAAGCATCCGCCTACGGAATTTTAAATATTTATTATTAGCTTATTGAAATGTTCAATAATCGAAAGCTAGTTAAAATACCTTATCAAAGCCTAGGCTTCCGGCGCAGTAGCATAGGGAACAGCAGTACTCACCCAAGATACCGCCCCAGAAATATAAAAGGAAAAATTGGTGGATTTGCTAATGGAAGAACCAGAAAAATAGATAGCTTGTAACAGTAACCCCTCTTCATAAAAAATGAGAGTAAAAGTCCCGTGTCCGGCCCCTTTGAATCCTTAAATCATCCATTTTTGTTTTTGTTTTTATGCTCCTTTGCCTTATTCTTCTTCAGTTTTCTCTATAAAATTCAAGTGTTTTCAGTCGAGAAATGCCTGAATTCACTACTTTTTTGCTAAGAATCGAGCTGTTTTTAGCTAAACTGAATAGGTGTTGACTAGGCTCGAATGAGTCGCCATAAATTCCTAAACTGCTGTGGATAAATCCGGAGTCATGGAGAAGGCTTTTCGCTTGATTTGAAAGCAAATAGGAGATGGCATTTAAAAAGAATAAATCGCCGCCCTTCAGAAAGTAGAACGCCAAACATATATCAAATAGCTAAGCACCAAGGGAGTCGATTGCTATAGGGAAAACAAGTTAGAAAGAAAGTTAGAAGAGTTATTATTAAATAATTGTTAGTTATTAAGAGAAGTTTCAAGATTACATCTAAAGAGTGGGTTACAATGGTCTAAATAGGAAACATAGTTTGTTCCTAAACCAAGAGTGGGAGATGCGGTATCATAAGAAGAGGATTAACGCTAGTTTTAGCTGTAAACTTCAAAAGTGACAAGCTATCACCGAATGCAAAGCTTAGTAACACTTTTAATTGAAATTTTTCTTCCTAATAAACTGTTTCAAAATATTGCGACACTCCTGCAAACCCAATTTTATTAACACGGCTTCATTACCTTTGAATTCGACTATACTATACTATACTTTAACTCTCTTTACTATACTATTTTAACTATAGTATTGTTTCCATTTGAATACAACAATTAAGTCTATTTAAACAAGTATGAATATCCTTCTTAAGTTGTAATCTACACTCTCCATAGTTGTTTATGTTGTTTAGGGCGCCGTTTGAATACTCGACTGATTGTGTTACTCAAGAACGGAAAAAGAAGCGCGCTCCGCTAACAATTTCAAGAATTTCAAGAATTCAGATATGCAAAACAAGTTAAGTTTACTTTAAAAAGGATCCAGTATAAGGTAATGATAGTATTGATGTTATATAAACATGAATGAATACGTCTATTTTTATAGAAAAGTTTTAAAAATTATAAAATTATCTCTTTACAAGAGTTATGTAAAAATAAACAAAGAGAAAATAAAGTTTTAAATCTTCAAGTTTTGTAATGAAAGAATTATAAATGTATTCTCCAAGTTTCTGAAGCTAAAGATCTTGTTCGAAACAGAACTCCTCTCAAAAAAGAACATCTTCCTCTTGAAAAACGAGCCCCATTTGTAAAATATTTAAAATATGTAAATAAATGTACTGAAACTTGATACTTTAGATATCGAATATGTATATTCACAGTGGGAAAAACGTAGAAATCTTAAGAAAACCAACTAAAGCACAATAAAACACATAAAACTAGTAATAAAATATAGTTAATATAGAAAAGTAATGTTTACAAGTAATGTAAAGTAATAAAATAAAGTATAAATATAAATATAATGTTAGTACCAACCTGTTGGTAACTTGCAATAAGACTGTCCTCGTGGAACCAGTCTAGTCTTCGAACCAGCTGGGGAGACTCGAAATCCGGAGCCATGTGGGTCTAAAGTTATATTAAAGTTTTGTAAAACAAATAAAGTTTTCTATTTTAACTTTTCTTCTATTTGTTATGAAAACTACATATAGTGTTTACCGCATCGGGGTTATAAATGTATTCTCATTCATATAACTTCAACAGATTCTAAAAAAAGAAATCCGCTTGGAAGCAGCTGTTTTACTTATAGTATTCCTGATTCTTGAAAATAATTTCTTTTGAGTTTAATATATTCTGGGCTTAAAGGTCTGCTAAGTTAGCTTGATAACAGTCCTTTAACTAATAAGCTTAATGTTATCCTACCTGTATAAAGTGCATTGCTGGAGGACATTGTAATATTACTTCAGTTTGATTAGTAGAAGTTAATATAGATGGAATATTTAGAGAAAAACAGCTAACGGCATACAGCAGCAGCAAAAATAAAAACATTCTTATAGGGAGCGAAGATATCACCTCGACATAGGCAAATGAAGATCTGAAACATTAGATTTAAGCAAGAAAATACGGTTAATAAGATTATATTTATATAAAAATAGTTTATAAAACATTGAAAACATATCATTCTAATCTTTTTGCGCAATCTGAGGTGTATGTTTCTATAAAAGAAGATTTGAAATATATCTTTCAAATCATAATTTATGAAAATGAAACTAAATCCCTATTAAAATAGTTATATAAGTATAATATCTAGTATTTTATTGAGTTAGAGTATCTTTACTAGGCTTGCTTCGGTTGGTTGCATGAACGGCTTAATGCTCCGTTGGGGGCGGAGTCCGAGCTTATAAGGGGCGGGGTTAGTTAAAGGTGCAGTCAGTCTATATATGTGTATTAGTATTCGTATTAGAACATTGAATTATCTATTTATGTAGCTTCCATGGATAGATGATGCAAATATACGTGGTTACGTAACGGAACAGGAAGTTCCGGAAGTCACCGCGTTTTTGCACCTCCGGGGGTGCAAACGCGGTGTTGCAAATTCACTTTGTTCAAATGAGATGAACTATAGAGAAAGTGTGTAGCCAGTATACAGTAGCCAATTGTTAAGTAAGGAATAAAACAGCATAGTTATTTTGAAAATGAGATCTCTGAATTCATAACAATAAACATGATTGCCGAACCTTCTAAACAGGGGAGACCGGGTCTGCTAAATTCGGCCCCCTGCTCCCACCTTTACTTCCCAAAGCATGTGAAGCCTAAACTATTAAACTTAATTTCAGAAAACAGAAACTTAACATTCAAATGTAGCAATCGCATTAAAGAATTGCCGATAAAAACACTTTCCAGCGGAAACAATGATTAACTTTGTAAATATTTTCAATATTAGTATTATTAGCTGGCAATATAAATAAATAAGTTTCTCATGAACTCTAATAGTCCTTCAAAAAGACACAATTTGTCATTGGCAGCATTAAAAAGATCACATCTGTTGCGTATACGAGGGTATTCATTTGTTATAAATGATTATTATTAGAGAGCATATAATAGAATTTAAACACACGTCTTTTTTCAGAAGTAGGCCTTTTGGAGCATAGTTAAACCCTAGGTACTTCTCGGACAAATTGTGGTCAATCGGGTTCATCTAGGTCGTCTAGTTGGAAATAACCTACCGCAACTCTAAACAATTGTATTACAATCTTCTTACCTATCCTGGAAAACTCTGCTAACAAATTAATACTTTATTTCATAATGTTAAACCAAATTGTAACGTTCCCGTTTCCAAAGTTGATCAGTAGCAAATTGTTATTACTTTTGAATGATTGTTGGGAAAAACTCTCCAAAAATGAACTTAATTCATCTATAATATTTATAGTAGCTCGTATCTCTATATACAGTTAACCCGTCTGGCAACAGTACTACCAATTATACACAGCTGGCACAATTAACTAATTAGGAATAGTATAGTATAAAAGTTATCATCATAAAACCTTTATTGCTCTGCAGCTACAATAATAATAATCTTGTAGAAAAGTTTATGAACTTAAAGCAAGCATAAACTCTCAAACAGAAGCTATTCTGGCCTTTGCTATTGGTTAGATTCGGGGTAGTTTGCAACGATTTAGACATTTTTAGTTTATAGAATCCATTGAAGTATTACTATTACTTATTTAATATATAATAATAATAAAATATGTTCTAAACAGACCTTTAATTTCTGACTACTTGTGAATTTAATTACGTGTGTGGCCGCTTTGTTGTCTTCAACTGAGAAGAAGATCCACATCCTCTAAATAGAATATAAAAAGACTAAAGCGGAAAATGAAGTAGCCGTGGAGAAAATAGAAATATTCAGATGTATAGCTCTTTTTCAACTCTAGAAGAGTTTGATACTAGATGAGGTCTTACGCAGACCACTCGGAGGGACGGGCTCGGTTCCTGAAAAAAGTCGGTGGCCGGGATGAGACCGGGCCCAGTTTGGAAGGTCTGGTCTCACGTGACAATGGTTTGAATGCCAGTACATTTTTCGAGTATCCCATTTAAAACTTAATAAATCCACTAGAAACTAAATGGGGGCTCCATAGCCTAATGGTTAGTGAGTCGGTCTACGAATCCGTGAGAGTGAGAGGCTGTGAGTTCAATTGTTCCCCCTTCCCAATCCCGATTTGGCTTCTGTGGGATGTCTTCCTTACCACGCTTTCGTTCTACTGATGCAAGCAAATATAAGCTGGTATGATTGGAAAGAAATGATTATAAGCGCTCCGTTATATATTCACTGGTGCTACGATCCAACAAAGAAACTACTGATGTAACCTTTACTGTGATTCTTGTATTGATGATCGGAGTAAATCCATTTTATAAATCCACTAGAAAGTTACCTACCTCTGGCGTTCTAGGATTTCAGATATTTTATTATGTCTATTGAAAGACTTCTGAATGGCGGGGAGTGCTAAATATGAATATATAGTTTTAATGAAATGGCTCCCAGTCAATTAACTAATCATATATCTTATTCTTATTTGCCGCTGCCCATCATCCTAAAAACCAAACTCTAGCAACGGAGCCCCTTCACGAGGTTTAGTTGATAGGAGAACATACTTTATGGAGTTTATTTTACCGTAACCGATAACCGATTTCCAGAGGAATTGTGCTAAACATCTTGGAACATTTGGGAACTCTAATTTCTCATGTTCCACTAATTAATCTAGTTGAAACTTGAACCAGGTGAGAGCCACGTCTAAACCAAACAAGTTCGACGAGAGTAAACAATATTGGTGGCTAGTTAACTGATTTGCGAGTTACCAAAATGAAATATTCCTTAGGTTCTCAGCCAAGGCTAAGAATATTTTGTTTCAGCAGTTTTGATTTCACATTATGAAGTTTTAGTGTAAAAGACTACTTAAATCCAATATTACCGCAGAAGGATACCATTTATCTTAATAAAACAATTCTAATTCTTTAAATTTCATAAATTACTTAAGCTCATCTAATTAAAATGCATGATATTTGTAAAGTGCGGTTGTTGTTTGACAAATTACTGTGTATAGGCAGATGGTTGTGCGATTTATAGGCATTGCATATCACTCAGACGAGAGGAAGAAGATCTACTATTATGAAATCATATTAAATATTAAAGTACTAGCTTATAAAAAGACATTTTTAAAGAGAATTTTCAAAAATATGAAATATTAAGCAAGAAACTGTTACTCTTCGGGCTAATGATCATAGTCATGGTTCACAGTCCTTTAAATAGTAGTTAGAAATATAGAAAAGACTGACTTAAAATAATGCGAAACGGTTACGGTCTGGGCATAAACCGTCCATGGTAATGAATGGTTCACGACTATTAAGCATACGGATGGTACGTAGCCCATAACCAATAGAAGACTGCAGTGCGCGGTGCTGTCTACGGTTTGTAAAATTGCTCGTTGTGGGGAATTTTGTATCATATCCAGAAAAAGACAAATACGCAATTGCGGAAGCCTATGTATACCACCGCGCTCTAAAATATTTTGTTTGTTATAGACTATGGTAAAAGCTTCAAATGAAAGAGTATGGGCAGATTTAAACTAAAAGAACTTGAACTCCTGATTTACCGCATGTATTACAAATTCGTAAACTCTTATTATATCATTTGCACACTGTGAAAACGTCTATGAATCTAATTTCAATAAGATGCTTAAATATTAAAGAAGTTTGATTATGGAGCGTATCTAGGAACTTTATGAAGCGAGAAGGGTGGTGAGGATTCTATCTTCGAAAGGTTTCGAAGCATAGACGCCTGGATTACGAAGCAAAGCTCTAACCATTGCTTCAATGAGAATATTTTTTAAAAGTCTTCTGCTTGTCAACCTAGTTCGGAATGGATTGCTGAAGAAAAGGTAAGGGGATTCTACCTTCAAGTATAGTCAGCACCAAGAGTAATTATGGACTGTAAAGAATTCAAGCCCCTTTTGCGAGAACCGCGCCAGCATCTGGCGGCTACTCTCCTTTCAATCTTGTAGTTTGCAAGTACGCGCGTGCAATTTGCCTACAGCTGCGGTGTTAAAAATCATAAAAATACAAGTGACACTCCATTAATACTCTCAGCGCTAACTATATTAGTACGTACTGCGGGTATTTCATAACTAGACGGTTACGCGTATAGTAGTGGCTGTGGTGTTCTTTCAAAAAATTCCAAATCTTAATGAACATATTCTTTAAACCTAATAGCACTCCATCTGCTTTCTAACCGCGCAACCGATTAAAATGAAGGAAGAGTAATTTGCAAAACAATAGCTTCAGGCACGGGCGCTCTATCCACTGAGCTAATGAGGCCAAGCTTGCAAACTTCCGCTCATTCTTACCTCTCAGTGAAACTGGCTGACATTTTGATTACTATGAACTAAGAATACCCTAAGTTCCTATTAAAGAGTTTATTTCTTTTTTCCTATTTATGTTTACGACTTTTCTAGTACTAATGTAATAATACTTTAAAAGAGAGCTTAGTGTTTATTTTACCTTGCCTAAGTTCAATTATTCTAAATGTGTAAATTTCACTTTTTCTGTTCTTAGAGCTCCTTTATTTCGTTTATAGTTAATAGATAGTTGTTTGCTTTTGATAAACTTTAGATTGATATAAAGTCATTTTATGTTTTCACCAAGGGTATAATAATATTAATTCTTTATTATTCCATAATACATAATTATAGTTGTTTAAGAGTCTTATTAAGCAGGTCGAATGTTAGGTCTAAATGTTTCTTTTGATAGACGAGTGAAGGACGGAAACGGAGTGATTTGTCACCACATCCACCACAGTGGAGACCGTTCTGGATAGCCTGTAAATCAAAATAAACAAATGACAGACATAGTTCACAATTTATATCTAGAATATACCCGGAATCCACGTTCAGGCTTCTTGCCAGCGTCAAATAATTCTGAGCTAGTTCTTAGTTACTATTACTATTACTATTCTGTAGTTACGGTCTCTAAATAATGGGGAGCCCGTTTAGCCTCTGAGTTTGTAAACTGAAATAGTCTACTCGATTCCAAAACAATAATAGGGTGGGCTATCGGAACGAAAAACACACTAACCGAAGTATAACTCAAACCACGAAGTTACTTCCTAGAGCCATAAAACTGCATTATATAAAATGCTTCAAGCTCATAATATCACTACGTAGATGTTTAATCTTGGCTACATCTCATTATTTATTGTTGCAAAAACACCATGGAATACTATCAGTGATCTATCTTGCCTATTGGTTTAATGCTCGCATTCTGCGCTCCCCCCAACTTGGCACACAAAATTACTGTGCGATAAAAGCGCTACTTTTAAAATTAGAATAAATCACGTGACCGTCTATTTTAAAGACCACCCGTGAGACCTTTCACGGAAAACCCGAGACCCGCCGGGCTTCGGAATGGGCCGGTGAAGAAATTTCAATTGTTTTTCGTATAAATAGGCCAAATTTAGAAAATTTTGAAAATTTTCTTTTGATATAGTGTTTTATTACCATGATGAACTCATAAAAAATGGCAAGACTAAATGCTTAGGCGAGGATTTGAACCCTTGAAACCCGCGTCATAGCCTAAGTCCACAATAGTAATAACTTTTTGACGTCATGTAGACTCTTCGGCCCGTCGATTTTTTACAAGACCCGGTCGGATGAGAGGCTGCCACCCGACCAGTCATACCCATTTAGAAATATCCATGTATGAAGGAGAATTCAATTAGAAAGCGGCGTTAACTTATTTTTGATAATTTGTAAAGAAGCACCACCATATTAACCAACTATAGTGTCATTAAAACACCCAACTATAGACTTTTCTTTGTATTATCTCAAGCATTAAACTGATACGCAATTGTTCGGCCTATGCGGGCGATTAAATCACTAGCGGAATAACAAAATAGACTTTAAAGAGAGCAAAATCGATAGTTTGAAAGTACGTACGATTCTGTGGGAACAAAAGTTATTGTGGATGTGCGGGATGACCCTGGCAAAAAAAGATTCTAAGAAATGGAGAAGCCTTTGCTTCTGAATAAACTGTGATTTGAAATTAACCTTATGTTTGATTACGAAGTTTTACTATTGAATTCCTTACCTTATCCACAAATGCATCACGGAGAGCTGGAGTGGTGAAGTCAATGGCGGCAAAGGTTCCCATACCACGGGCGTTTGATAGAAGAGAACTATTAGAGTTCTAAAATAATAGCTTTAGTTTCGATTACTTATAAGAAAACATAAACAAAGTTATATTCTGATTGGCTAGTATCTATTTTGGCTACGATCATGACTCGTGATATTTGCTTACCTGGAGCTTCAATAGATTGTTCTGGAATTCATCTCCGATCTGTTTTGCCTTAGGAATGAGGCTGTCTCTCTTGATAACCTCAACGGCCTTCTCCAAAAGGAAGAGTTTAGTTGGATCTCCCATCCAGGTGTTGTAGATTCTGTAGGCCTACACGGAAAGAAAGTTCATCGGTAAGTATCCAGGGCTCATGTTTTAAGTAGTTTGAAATCATTGATAGCAAGGATATTCTGATTGCTTTTATGCTATTTTCAAATTCGGTAAAAACAAAAATAAGTTACAACATTGTTTTTTTCACAAATTAGTTTAAATATGATTCCTTTTTTTAAGAATTTTATTCCGCTTACTTCCTTGACTCTCATATCCTCAGAGTAGAAGTATCCTCCGGTAAGGAGCTTCTTAGAGAAAGTGACTATATCTGGAGGAGAAGTTAGGTTCCAGTGAGCATGGGCCCACATGTCTCCAGTAGCTCCACCACCGGTTTGAACCTATAATGTGAATGTTAAAAGAGTTCCAACACAAAAAACAATTATAGCTTTCAAATTTACAAAATGATTTAAAGGCACGGTACACTCAAAAATTGTTTCTCGTTTTTAATATCTTAATTGATAGAGATATACATTCTGAGTTGAAATTTGAAAACCAATTTTTTTTAAATTGCTTTCGAGCAAAGTTATGGCCTTTTGAAAAGTCTACCATCCTTTGTTTAGGTTGTCAGTGGG
>JAQGAV010000209.1:0-41528 GCA_034691345.1 Phasmarhabditis papillosa
ACTATTATATATTTTTATAATCACTGAAATTAGCTCTGTTGACTGAAATTAACATGAAAATACCGTGTCACAGTCCCTTTAAGTATAACCAACTATACCTCTATTAATGTTTCCATTTGTTGTTAACATTAACGTTTGGGTCGTTCTGGTTTGTTGGTGTTTGATGTCACCAATGAATTAAAAAATGAAATACACACTTTGATATATTAAACACAACACTATAAAAACTTTCTATCCCTTACAAAACTATTTTTTTGTGATTTGGTTGAATCCGTATTCGCCGATCATAACAGATATATAATATTGCCTAGATTAATAAACAATATGTTACTTTGTTGAAAAAAGTATTTATTTTTCTATATCACTCGTATCACATAATAATCGTAGATTTCTTGGAGGTCGAGCCATTCATTCCGGAATCGTAAGCAAAAAGGGTGTCTGACTGTGTTTAATAGCACACTGTTATGTTACTGTTATTAAACAAAAAAACTTAGAGTAATATTTTCTTTGCTTCATTCGTTAAAACTTGTTAACTGAAGAATTCATTCTGTCTCGTAGATTTCGACGAATGCATTCAAGACAACGACATATACGTTTCACATATATGATAAGGTATATTGTTGATATTTAAATTACTTCGGTGCACCTATTACTCAGTTCTTTCTTCAATTCTAACAATTTGCACGGGGCACCGATAGTTCTATGGGAGTACTTCCAATTATTGGTTCAATCATTTTTATCTTCTATATTTTTGTGCTGATTGCCATGTATACGCGTGATTTTCTTAGGTGAACAAGTGAGCGGAGTAAGTGAACCAAATTAAATTGCAGGCAAACGTGCAATATAGTATTTTATCTTACATCAAGATTAGAGACAATTGCTGACTACGATTCAAAAATTCCAGTCAGTCTCATTCGATCAGATGAGTATCTTAAAGTGCTAAACGTGCTAACAACTTGTGCATATATTAATCTATGCGTATTGTCAAGAAACATTCTTGTTTGCTTGTTCACAGTGCCGATGATCTGGATACTTTTTAGAAATAATTTTTCCCTTTAATTTATGCTGCTTCATGTATAAAACAATTTAATTGCAGAACGTACAGAAAGCAGCGACCAGAATAACTACAAAACCATATTTTTAATAAGCATCTAAAAAGCCGCGCTCCGGCAGACCAACCTTGCAACAAAAAGGGTCTGTGATCTCCACCTGTGAAACTTATCCGGATCAATCGGTGCGCAGTCTTGCGGACATTACAAACACTCCAAAATCCAATATTCAAATGATTTTGAAATGTTCTGCAAAAGTTCCAAAGTTGCCCCAAGTGATTACCCACCAATTGACCCAGAATCACATACAAAGACCTGTGGATGTATGCAATTCTCTGCTCAATCGTAATAGAACATATTCTTGGATCGACTCACTTGTTACTATCAATGTAAAATACTTCACTTACGATACTGTAAAGCGACAGAACCAGTGGGTTAATGTCGTTGAGAAGCCGAAGTCGCAACCAAAATTCCCGGATCACGGTAAAAAGGAGTTGTTGTCATTATGGTGGAATTCGCGAGAACCAATGCATTGGAAAATGGTCCCAACCCGCTCTATGGTGGACTCTAACCGATTTTGCGGGTAGCTGGAAAAAGTAGCTGAGATTATGTACAGCCGCGAGCCGATGGAAACCAAGTTCCTTCTTCAGATGGACAACGCCAGACCGCACGTTTCAAAGAAGTCCCGGGAAAAATCAGATGAACTGGGATTCGAAATTCTACCGCATCCAACCTCTATCCCGGACCTTGCATCATCGGATTATCATGCTTTTAGGAGCATGCAATTATTCTTTGCTGCAAAGAAATTTGCCAACTGAGACGAAGTGAAAAATGGCGTCCAACAGATTTTGACCTCTAATTATCCTGCGAGTCTAAGCTCGCGTAATCCACTCTCTGCCAGAAAGATGGCACAACGTTGTCGATAACAATGGAGAATACATCACTTATTAAAATGCTCTAGTATAAAAGATATGCTGAAAAAATCAATCTGTTCATTTTGAGCAAACACTTATGGGACAACCTAATATTACTTAATCTCACATCAATACTAGAGACGATTGCTGGAGACGATTCAAAAATTCAAAGCAGTGTTAAAAATTAAATTCCACTCAGTCTCCTTCGATGAGCTCAGTACGTTAAAGTGCTAAAAGTGCTAACAACTTTAAAGAAAATAATATTTTAAGAGAAGAAACGTGGACTTTCGATTCATTTGCCTACTAACTTTTTTTAAACCTCTAGTTACGGGACTATATTTCCTTCTAAGGTCAATTTGGGATCCTATTCGGCTTTCGGCTGAAATGTTTCCAGTTGAAGTCTCTATAGGTACGCATCGTCAAGAAATAGGCTTGTTTGTTTGTGTACAGTGCCGATGCTCTGGATACTTGTTCGAAAATTAAGACAATTTATTTGCAGCATCTACAGAAAGCAAAATGGGACCAGAATAACTACAAAAACCATATTTTGAATAAGCATCTACAGTTCTATGCTACCATAACATTCAAATATCGGAAAACATTGGGTACAATTTGTAAAAACTAAATTTAAAGACCGACATATGACAGTTGATAAGATGATAATTGATAGTTGTTGGGAACTACCGAATCTTCCAGAATAGTTATAAGTTTAATACTCATATGTAGGAACCTTATCGAGATATTTACAAAATTAAGTTTATTAAATGTTAAAACTGTTAGTAAGTAGGCTATATCATTATTTATATTTTATTTGTTTGAAATAATTTGTCACATTAATTTATGCTGCTTGATGTATAAAACAATTTATTGGCAGCATATACCAGGATAACTACAAAAACCATATTTAGAATAAGCACCTACCGTAGTATGCGACCATAACATTCCAATAACGAAAAACATTGGGTACATTTTGTAAAAACTAAAATTTGTTGGCGATTTGATAAATTTAAAGGTAGACATATGACGGTTGATAAGTTGATATGTTTTCTTCATTAGAGGAATTTTTCCTTTTTCAAGTTACACTTACCACCATTCCGATAGAGTTTTTTTATCATTAGATATGATTTTCTGTTTTATTTCAGGAAAACTAATTAACTAAAATCATTATTATAGTTACATGTTTTTGATGAGAATTGCTAGGTTTCCAAATATGTTCAACCTGCGCGCGCTGAAAAAAAACCTTTTTTCGATTCCATTTACTGGCTTTAGAAAAAAATTAGAAAATGTTTCACTTTCCGAAGAGACGGTTTACATCCTAAAACCACAAACTTCCATCAATGGATAATTCACTGTGTACTTAAGAAAACTTCAAACCAACAACCTGTTGGCAGAATTTTATTTTGTCCGAAACCAAAGAAGATTTTGCAGTTAAGAACATGGATGCGTATATTCGTGCTGGGGGAGTTCCAGAGTATTACAGATGCGAGTAAGTTCTGCTCATCAATTAAACTGTGAATATTCAAAACAAAATATGACAAAACAGTCATCCCTATTGAAAATGCTCTCTAATCAAATAAACTATCACAGTGAATTCTTGTATCATCATAGACAAATAGCGAATTACTTTTTACTTACTTCACATAATGATGAGGTTTTTTTAATATTCGAATTTCTGAATACTACTACGGCAACAATTTTGTAATATGGATTTTAGTGTCGAAAACAAATCAACTACCGATTGGTATCTTGAAGGCAAACAGGATATTGCGCATGGAATATTTTGTTTCCTGTTTGGAGTAATACTCCAGGTCGGCAAAATGTTCTCTTTACAAAAACCAATAAAGGAGTTGAGGACGTATCAGCCAAATGTCCCTTAAGACCAGTGTTATAGTCAACTGTCTCTAAAGTTCTTGTTCGATTCACGCTATTTCTTGGAATTAATACAAAATCATATTAACTCACCGAATCAGATTGCTATGAATATATATATATATATAAATTTCGTGGTTCAAGCAGTTCTGGAGTGCATTAGCCTAATTTCTAAAGCTGCTCCGAAGTTGAACTGTTTCAAGAAATCGTTTTCTTGTTTTTTCTCTAGAGCTTTCTCGTAGAACGTAGTTCCGAGGTTTGCTACTCTGAATAACTCTTCTCATGACCAAAAATCGTAAAAGAGTGGCAAAACACACCTCGCAGAAGGACTTTCAAAAATATATAATTTGCTCATGGGCGTTAGGGACTGACGGCTGAATGGCGTTGGTGACGGATGCTTTTTTACCAACCGCTCCTAATGACCGGAACCCAAAATAAGTTTGACCACATATGGTTCAGATGCTCTATATTCCATGCATGGTGGTATTCACACAAAAGGATCTTTACTGTCTACCTGTTTACAAACTGATGCTGTTTATATGCATTTGTGACTGTATAAACCTGACCACAAACGGGGTTCTGAGTGGCATATTTTTTATGGAAGGCGCCGTTTTCTGTCATTATCCAAATTTGATATACATTTGGGGATGTATTGAAATGGGTAAGTTGGAAGGGCAATTGAAGAAAACCGTTTAATAAACATTGTTCAGCAAAAGCTTTTTGAAAAACATATTATTTCTGTCTTTTTTTATTTTCTTTAAAATACAGTTCATTCGACCAAAATAGTGAGTCATGTGTTTTTTCGAATAACTTCGATTCAGGTGCATGGGGTGGTTGTTGTTGCGGTTGTTTCTGTTTGGTACTAACTCGCCTAGTATATATGATCAGCAAACACTTCCATGATCTAATTTTTAGAGGTATAAATCATAGTAAAACCAGCTTTGTCTATATGGATGTATTTTTTTCGATGATTTAAATGTAAAGTAACAATCTTGTCATACGATATATTTTTTTATCAAAGCCAGTTAAAAACAGATTTATTATGACACCGCAAATTACTTTTAGGAAGGCGAATATATTTCACACTCGCATTAATGAGCGCCTACTCGTTCTATTTTGTTATATATGCAAAACCCATTTTATTCAATTCAACCTGGATGACATGGCTGTTTAACCCAATGATCCATTCAGATGGGAGAGATTATGCTGTTTGTTCTTTTTAGTTAATTCAATTTTGAAACAAACAAAACCATGCTCTATTTTTAAAGTATTTGTTACTCAAACGGGTAATAACGTTTTCTCGTACTCTGAAGGAGCTCTTTTCAGCAATACGGATGTCTAGTTACTGTTATCAACAATTCCGGCACGGTTGGCTCCACGCTCGTTCTGTATCTCTTGTTCTTCATTGTATACAAATACAAAATGAAGCAGTCTCACAACTACAAGATGGAAAAGAAACAAAAACAAGTAAGTGAAATTAGTTCAGATTGCAAATGTTTTTTTTCGTTTTGATGTTGCAATACACTAAAACTTCTCATTTTGGAACATTCAGACCAACAAGAAACACTTTGCCAATAAGCTTAAAAGTAACATTTCAGATCCTAATTCAGAGTTTTGTCATTTGCTTTAATAATTTGGTTCTTGCTCTGTTATATGTTTCATATCAGTATATTTCTGTCGGCCTACTGGCAACACTTGCTGGTCTAATTACTTGGCAACTCTCTAGTGGTAGGAAGAACATCAATTTTACGGGAACAAAAGACAATTGAGCATTTTCTATTCTATAAATGCTCAAAACAAGTTACCGTAATGGCAAACATTTCTCTATTGATTTCAAATTAAAGAAGTTTGTAATTCAGAATATTTGAAAGAAAACCTGCAAAAAGTTTACCCAAGATTCCAGTTCTATTTAGGCAGTGGCATTTTTGTCTTCTACGTCATAAACAAGACCGTTCGTCGCCGAGTTCTAATTCTCGTGGGACTTGGTCGTTTCACAAAGAATAAGCCATACACAGTCACAGTCGAACCGAGCCGAAGGAACGCGCTATCGCAACTTGATCATAGTTCCCGTATCTAATAAATTCTTCTCAATTCCACAAAATTGATTCATAAAAGTATGTCTATCCTTTACAAATTGCTATGATCAGTTTCGGTAATTCTGCAGTGATCAATCGTATCTGGTTTTAAAATTGTCGAGATTAATAAACAATATGTTTATGTTATAAAAATACTATTACTTGGCACGGAAAGTGTCTTTTTGCTCTCTTCAAGAAAACAATTGAAATGTGCTCAAGCAACTAGCTGGTCGCAAACTCTGTTACGTTAACCGTTTTATAATTAATAGTTATCCGACGTTGTTTTCTTAAATACGGAAAAAACTTACAGTTTATATTTAAACCACTTCCGGAAACGTATAATTCTCTTCAGTCTATCATTTTTCAATTCCAACATTCAGGTAGACAATTTTTAACTAAATGGCGGTTGCTGCACTAAGAATACCATCTGTTAATGAATGCAATAAATTGGGTAAATATCTCTCTTCTTGGAATGTACTTTAGCTCATTTCATGAAATCGATATTTATCCACATTGGTCATGGAATCCCGATGACCAGGACTATACTTGTTCCAGGCGGTCTCATCTAAAAGGGATTGCACGGGGCACCGCTAGTTCTATGGGAGTACTTCCAATTATATTTGGTTCAATCATTTTTATCTTCTACATTTTTGTACTGATTGCCATGTTTACGCGTGGTTTTCTTCTCCTTTGTAGCAACTCACAAATTGTTGTCGGAGGCCGGTGTACATATTAGAAATTCACAGATACTAAAACGTATAACGCAGGGTAGATCAAATCACCAAACAGAGTAGAACCACCATGACATAAGAACAACATTTTAGGAAAGTGCTCGATATACTGACCGATTTCAACTAGTGAATTGTTTTACTACAGCTACTATGACAGTTCTTAGCTATATGGCATTGAAAGAAGAAAGTTCAAAGGAAAACAATTTCTAAATGAAAATCAGAACAAAGTATGATGTTTACTTGAATTTGATAACGCGAGAATATTACTCTCAGTTACTAATGCAGTGTTGTCTTATTTGTTCATGTGTGATTGTAGCCTGCTACATGTATACTTATATGCAACTCACAAATGTTCCTGTTTGGTATGGATACCTATCTTCGTCTGTTTTTGAGTTTGGTAAATATGAGTAGTAAGTACTAGAGGTGGGCGGCGACTCGGCGGTTTCCATTGGTGCGATTGGATTTGATCGGCACGGTTGCCCACCGTTTGGGCAAAAATAAGTTTTGTACTTTTACCTGCCCGTTTTAAGTTTAAAATAATCCATTGTATCCTGCATTTCCGAAGGTCTGCCATATAATTGATATAAGCCATCAATTAAACATATCGATATCAATCTTCTACTTTTAAGAATGTTATTAATAATGAGTTTTAACAAGTAGTCTGCTCTATTCTGACTTTAATTTTTTCATAATGTTTAGGTATGCCTCTGGTTGCTTTACTACTATGGAATTATTCAGTTCAAAAACGATTGATATTTCTGCTAGGAATTGGAAACAAAACATCACTAATCATTTTTGTATTACCATTCAATAAATGTTAATAGTGTTGCAATAGTCTCGCAATGTTAAGGAAAAATAAATGATAACGCTTGGGTTCTACAAAGTATTTTATTCCGATATCAATATGTGGATCACACTACAGCTGACATCAGTGGTTTCTTTCTTGGATGGTAGCACCAGTGAATATATGACGGAGAGTTCTGGTCTTCTATAAAATCGTCAAAGTTCGTTTTTCTTGCATCAGGGAACAGAGCGTTTTAGGTCAACATCCCACGGGGGCCAAATCCGGCTTGGGACGGGGGAAGGAAAACCAACAGCTTCTCATCCTCACTGATTCATAGACAGGCTATGGAGAATGCTTCGGTTACATAAGTTTATTTTTTATATTTTGGTTCTGACAGTGTATTCTGTAATGAATTTCTGCACCGAGGATTGGAAATGTAGTTTCAGTTTGAAATAAAAGTTTTCGGCTTCGCAACTAACTTATATAAATTATGTCTTAGATTCACAATATTGTGTACATTGTGCCTGACTACTTCTTATTTACATTTCAGCTACACAATGCTTCAAGCCCAATTGTACGATAGTGCGCCATTGCTCCCGAACATTACAACCACCATATTGAAATTAAGATAAGAAAATCGGAAGAACGTTTTTAGGGGGTCATATACCACACCCTTGCATGTAGTTTAAAATGTGTAAAAATTGTTAGATATAGACAGAGATGGATACCGGCCCGGCCTGAAATTTTGGAGGTCAGGCCGGGCCGGTCCGGCCGGATAACCAGCTCTGGATACAGATAACATATGATTAAACACCGGAAATCAAAATTTCTTGTTCTATACGCGTTGTACAGAAATAAGTCCAACCTTTGACATCCGATCCAGCCGGAAAATCCATTCCAAAACAAAAAAAGTCACTTCTGGTGTTCTGGAACAAGTTGAAACAGTTGTTTGCCAGCGCTCACAGATGAAAACTTATTCAAAAAATTTTAGGGTTCAAATTTGAATGAGAAAATATATTTGCACCGTCTTATTGCTGCCATATTGTAATCTTAGGTTCAAAGGTCCAATATCTAATCATTCTTCGAACGCAGGCCTTTTTCGATCTTCTCGACCGTGGTTCTCAGAAAACACTAACCACTGATGGAAAGCAAAATCAAACGCACGACAATCACACATAAAATAAACTAATGCAGCCAATTGTATTTTGCTACTTGTATCTTTGTTGTACACTAAATATGTGTATGGCGAATCCTACTCAACCTAGTTTGAACAAACCCTATGTTGGCAACTCTGTGCTTGTTTGTGGTGATAAGCACAATTTGGGAACTAAAACTGGTTGCTTCTCAGTGATCCTCTTACTATTTGGGAATAACATATAATGGAACTACAAAAGCAATGATAACCTTAGTGCTACTGCATATCCTTAACTGCTTAGAAATAATTTATCAGAATCATGTTGCTAACGTTTAACGTCAATGGGCAGTGATTGAATAAAAACAGCTCCAGCAACATAATACATTTTCTCATAAAGTCTTGCTTGAATCAAAAATTAAGCAGTTTTATAACAACTCATACTTAAAGGAACCTTCTGGTATCTTCCATGAACAAAACCTAGATATACTCTCTCCTACGTTATTATAGATTTTCGAACCGTTTTGTCGTATACTCAGGCTAAATTCAAGAAACAAGAAGTTTTCATAGATGAAATTAAAATCTGTAGAGTTCACCTCGGTTACACGTCTTCTATACAGTAGTTCGGGTTGGCTTACTAAGCCTTGTTATCTGTGAATTGCGGCGGATTAAATGGGCGTAAGTTGCTTATCTTTATATGATTTTACCTATACACCTATTTGACCCCGCTGTATTTCTCTACCCAAGGCCATAGACCCATTCATTATTCTGTTTCTTATAAAAGACTATAGAATAGCTACCAAAAAGTTGTTCCATCGGATCTGCTTCGGCCGAGATGTGTCCCCGCAACGGGTTCGGGGTAAAATTTGTTGTGATGACTTCACAGGATTCACCACCCAAGCCGGATCTGTCATGAATGCCAATCGGATATAGAACTTGTATGGTAAGACTCAAAGGTTTTGTCAGCTGCGTTTTTTTTTACTACAGCACCTTCAGTTAATCGTTAGTTGTGTACCGGTTAAACCAGTTCACCGCCGTTCTGTGATGTCACCCATTCATTGGTAACGCATCGTGATACTCTTGAATCTTAATATTACTTTGAACTTAAAATATTTCAAAAGTTCTCATATGGTATATACAAATTGTAATATATTTTCTGTTTTTATTCTAATAAATGTATGTATTAAGACATCTTCTGTATTTAATGTGATACATAGTGGATATTAATCAACAGCGAATCATAAGGCAGAAATGATTCGGAACAGGATTGTCCAGAATGGAAACGGATTATTTGCGATTTCATACCGAGGATAGGACTTAATCAAGCTCAATGCTCTTTGTGTATCTTTTCGGTAAAACGCCGTGTTTCTATAGGCGGAATTAAAGAAATTTCAGAACATTGCACCGTGACCGTAAACTGTATCTGATTCAAATTTGCTAAGTATAGTGAATCTTGTCATTGATTATCACAGATCACTATCTGTTATTGGAGCGGGCAATAGTGTCCAGACAACAACGTGAACACTATTAACGGGTCCAACAATATTGGGATACTATTTTATGCGGATGCAATATAGATTAATGGTTGCTCATTTGTGATAAGAAATGAGATCCAGAAAATGTATCCAAACTATTTTTATGTCTTTACATTTTATATGTATCCTACATGCTTCCACAGTCGCATGTTCTTCGAAACAAGTAAATGTCAATTTTATGCATGTAGGTTACGTAATGTGGAAATGTTTTCTGTTTTTTCTACTTTTTGTAGCTACCGCTACATTATTAAAATACAATGTTGAAAACTATTTTTTTGTTTTCGCTAAATGTCACTATATTCAGTAACCCATTGTAGGTGAACAACAGTAATTTACATGGATTCTGACAATATATTCCGTACTTTGGGCTTGTACCCTCATTTGCCCTGGTATCCCGACCCTAAAGACTACGATTGTTCGAATAGAACTGACCACAATGTTGGCGCAACATGGAAATTGCAAAAATAGACTCGTGATGTTGCACTTTTGGTTTTTGCAAACGTCGTTTGAGTATTACAAGGAATAATCTAACATCATTGTGCTGCAAGATAGTTCAAATTATCTAGCTAAAATACAATCCGTATAGGAAATTCATAAATATACCAACACTTATATGGCTAAATGCAACATAAAAACCGCTAGTGTGACTCTTGCCAATTATGCCAGCAGATTCATATTTCTACAGACTGAGAAGAAACACGTTGGAAAATCAGGTTCTTTGTCTAATTTCCAAAAGGATGTTAGTCTAACCCCGCATATATGAGGGAAATGTACCGTTAGGGACTGTTTTGGCAACCGTCTTGAAACAATACAAGCGTCTCTTAGAAAACACATTCACAGAAATCGTGTATAGAATACAGTTACAAAAAAATACCTACAAACATGTAAAGAACTCAAAAACTCACACGATTGTAATAGTATTCAGTTACTTATTTAACAGCAAAATGTGATGTTGTCCTTTGTTAGCATTGAAAACACTACTCATTCAACTAATAACCTTTGATATGAGCTCAGGTCTTATAGGAGGGTATTGTTCTTTTAGGGACGGTTGTGATCTTTCAGGGATGATTGCTTTTTGACCAACCAATGTAGTCCAAACAGCCAAACCGTAAGTAAAGTATGAATTAATTGAAATGAAAATAGATACTTTTTTTGTTGTTGATAAAATGTGGATTAACGCTTTTATTGTAACTGTGTATAGTTACTATTACAATGTTTTTGATTTGTTCATGTGTTATTGTTCTTAGTTATGTTAATGTATATATTTCCTATATCTCAGCAACAAAGTGGTTATTTGAACTCTCAGCAATTGTATATGAACTTAGTCAAAGTAAGGTTAAATATCCATAGTAACACAGGTTTGCGGCCATGCCTAGCTTACAACAATCTGTAAATTACATTTTGGTTTTCTACTGAACACATGCAGAGTTTGATTTTTGCAAAGATTGAGTAATCCAAAAAATTGCCCTCTTAGTTCTTAATAAAACTATTCGTCAGAAAGTTCTCGCAATGCTGCGAAAGAAGAACCAAACTGTCATTGTTTTGAGTTTATCAAGTAGAAATACGTAACACAATTGTTGATTAAAGCGTTGCAATAATAATAATACTTGTTTCTTCAAACTTATTACACAAAAAATATTCTAAATTTTGATATTCGTTGTACTAAAAATTCAATAAGATATCAAATAAATATCGGGTTTAAAGTGTTGTTCACTCTTAGCTGTATATGAATCCTGAGTCCCATAAATTTCAAAAAAATTCCTATAAAAACGACAACCGTTTTCTAGGTATGCCACTGGCCGCTCTTCTGCTTTTGAATAAATCAATTCGAAAAAAAGTACTTGTGATTCTTTGACGAAAGAAGAAACAGAGCATAATAATAACAAATGTCGGTAAAATTTAACAAGTGTACCTCGCAAAATAAATATCTTTAGTCCCTTCATGGTGGAAATATATTGTAGTTTAGTAATTCTGTTTATTAGAACTTTTGCTCTTCCGCGTGCTAATAGCTCAATAAATCATAGGTTTGGAGATAATTGTCATTCATTTGTCATATTCTTGCACTGATTGAGCATTCGCAAACTTTATACATACGATACTGCATAAACAAAGCTCCTTACAAGCTAAGTTATTGTTGTAAAGACATTTCTTACTTGTATTGCCTGTATACATTTCACTGGTTTGAGATACCACACACTGGCCTTAGCTTATAAACCTACGGTTGGCAACTGTTCACAGCGTATTTAATGTCCCCAAAGAAAGTTTGATTCTAATCGGTAGTTCCTAGAGAACACATCTGCTGTCTGGCACTTGTCTGACACTCGTGAACTCTTTGGCGAAGAACAGTTTGGGTATGCCTTGCTTCGAAAATATTACTTCAAGGAAACTTTTATGTTTGTAATCATCAATTCACTCTCAATTGTAATGTCATATTATATATTGAATCGTTTTATCTAATTGGTAGCGTACTTTTTTATAAGTAAACGTTAGTTTGATATTCTGCTCAATCTTTTTCGAAGTATGGACCCACCTTGGAATGAAATGAAGGAAGAAAATCAGTGCGCTGTAAACCTAGATGAAGTTCTCTCTGGATTGTATGATTCACTCGATATCTACCCCCATTGGCCATGGAATCCTGATGCCAACGATTACAACTGTTCTGGCAGAACATTCGAACAATGGAGCTATCGTGGCATTACAAATTGGACCGGGATGCTATCAATTGTTTTTGGATTTGTGACATTTATTCTTTATATTTTGGTGCTGATAGTGTTGTCTAAACATGAGTTTTTGAGGTAAGATATGTAAATGTACCTTCATAAAATATATTCCCTATATGTTAATGCCAGGTCTAAACTAAGTATTTTTAGACTTCCATGTTACCGATTACTCTACTTTACTTCAATACTTGATGCATTTAACGTAATTCTTTCGAATGTGGTGACTGGTTGGTTTCAAGTTGTTGGGGCAACATACTGCACTCACCCAAATAGCAATTACTTTTTTGGATCGTTGGTCCTTGGTGAGTTAATACCCGAAATATATCAAAAGAAAAACATTTACTGATCAATTATAAGGAGAAAATATGGTAAATAATGTTTTTTCCTAGGAGTTTGGTGTGGGTACTGCATATCAGTAATGATATTGGGAGTTAACCGGTGCGCTGAAGTTACTGGAATGGGGCTCAGTCTCTTTCAAGGTTCAATTCACCAATGACTTAAAAATCTAAATATATTTTCAGGTAGGGTTACATTTTTCTGGATTGGATTTCCGAGCTTGGTTATAATTATTATTACATTCTTCACGAGAGCTGTACTGTATAACTCTACTTATGGAGCTTGGCTGCTGTATCCTGTAATAGCTGATCCGCCTGAAGTGGTAAGTGAACATAACAATAACAGAGAATGAAAGAAAAGGTTCAGGAAATTACTAAATATGAAAATGTTCTTCACACTGTATGTAACTTCACCACTGCTACTGTTACAGTACTCAGCTACTTGACTATTTTTATATTTTACCAGTTGAAGAAGAGGAACACCCATGGGACCAAATTTATTTCTACCTTTCAGAAAAAGGTGAGAAAAACGGATTTATTTTAAAATTACATGTTTTTTAGTTTCTACTACAATGTCTTCTTATTTGTTCATGTATGGTTGTCGCATGCTATATTTTTGGATTTATGCACTTTTTTGTGCTACCAACTTGGATTGGTGTTCTATCAACAATCATATATCAGTTTGGACAATGTATGTGATAATCTCGATCTATTTGTCGCATTTTGAAATGTTTGGTAGTGGGTTGCATAGTCACAACCAAATTGCTAACAACCCTTTCTTTCTTTGCCAGTTCACCAATTTAAGTAGTTTTTTTTGAAAACCCAGTATTATTAAGTCTGAACACTAAAAGTTACTAAATTTATCTTTGTTGTTTCAGGCATGCCACTTGCAGCCTTGCTATGGTTGAACGTTTCTGTTAGAAAAAGAGTCTTGGAACTTCTTAGAATAAAGAAGAAAACTTCTGTTGTTGTTCTAACTGTGCATACCAGCAAAATTTAAAGACAATTAAAAAAATATTTATCGTATTTTCCCTTAGTCTTTGGAAAGTTCATCTTTGTTGCTTTTAGGTTGCTGATATCAAAACAAACTTATAAAGAAGCGGTCGTTGTAAAACCCTGTATCAATTTACTAAAAGGTTTAGCGTGTGCTAATATTTTCCAATTTTATTAGGTTTCTGAACATTCAGTAATATGATACAATTTGGCTGATTAGGTTACTGAACATAACAGGAGGTAATATTTTTAATGAGCCTCATATGAAGTTCTTGAGGAAGTTGTCCCGTGCTCTGGATGCTGGAAGGCAGTTGGGAAGTGTATAGGCTTTCGGGCCTCCGCTTATGGTATATGAAATTATTGCGTGGCATGTTTTAACATATGTAAACCATATAAATATAATGTCTCTATCTTTACGCAGAACACAGTTTAGGTAGCGACGGCCACCCATCCAAAAATTTATGCATTTTGTTGAATAAAGCATGTGGAAAAGTTGGCCTACTAGTTCAGTTACTTGTTTCCAAAAACAGATTAGCAAAATCTTATGTTTCCGCCTAATTATGAAGAATTTTATATGAGATCCCGTGGTTCACCTTTATTAAAGGCACGGTACACTCAAAAAATGATTTCAAATTTTATTATTTAAGATTAATCTGCTTGAAAAGTTATTAAACATGATATAAATAAAATATAGAAGGCAAAGCAGCGATTCTGCTCTTGTCGGGCAAATTAATTAAAACTAACTTTGCGGTGAATAAAGCAAATGAGCTCAACTTTGGAATTTCATTTCGGAATAACATTAGAACAAAACTTTTACAAAAATTTGTCAACTTTCGCTATGTTTTGAACGTGATATCCTCCTCGGCTCGGGCTGAGTTTTTCGAAATTAAAAAAGGGTCATGCTAGGTTACGTATTTTTATCAAACATGTTTTAAACTATTTTTTATCAACTGCTAGGATACGTCTTTTAGTTGCTGACGGATCACAAGTTGAGAAAACGAGGAAAAACAGTGCAATTTGTTTTACTCTGATTGGTCAGTACCAATTTTACCTCTTCCTACACGATGTAACACCAATTCTGAAAGTTTTAACCGTAATGTCAGATCAGGTTCTCCCTTTCTAGATAACAAGATATGTATCAAACTAACAACAAATAAACGAAATAAAATAAGATCCCGGTTATGCTTACAATGTTTCGAAACAACAAAAACAATTATGTGTGTGGAAGTGCCAGTTAGCCTTGGGCGACCTTTTATTCTCACACTATAACCAAGTAACTAAGGAAAGACATAAATAAATGAAAAAGTGTGGAAAACAAGTTGGGACTGAGAATGGATAGAATGGAAAAATTGCTTGCTAAATTATTAGTTATGCTATAAAAAATAATGTTTACAAACTAAAGTTATTGCTGGAACTATATATAAAATTGGTTTTGATGCATAGGTTTGTTTTTGAGAAGGATGGCTTCAAATTTTTTTAAGTGAGAAAATGAAAATATTATTAAAAATTATATTTACTACAAGATTGTTTTTGTAAATGTCGGTTTATCTATATCCGCTGCTCTTTTACGTTCATTTGAATAAACAATTTTTAGTCCGGGAAATTGCCATTATTACGGCTGGTTACTGTAATCGGTACCAAATAAAAGAAGTGGCTTGCGGAAGAGGGGGAGGGGCTGCCCGTCGATAAGTTTACGGGTGCTTAATCTTAATTGATTTACATGCTATATATGCGCAAGATTTGCTATATACTGTAGTACTGTTAATATTGTCAAATTAATCCGGGAATACAATTTTTATTCTTTGTAAAGTAGGAAAAGTTCAAATTAGGATACCGAAAAGAAGCGTTTGCATAGTTATTCTCAGTTACCTGCTACATGCAAATGTGAAACCCGAACGACTCCTTTTCAGTATCCTAAACAGGACGCCAAAGTCCAATAACCAAAACACACTAGATGTTCTGGCAAACACCCTAACACGCAAACTCAATTTGGCTTCAACGTTACCGACTAGAACCGAGCTTTTTGTTTTTTACACGTATCCGAGACTAATTGTTGTTCAACAATTCTTATTTTCCGGTTCCGTTCCCTCCAATTATTACCGTAATATGAAAGTAACAAAGCATAGTAGGATAAAAGCTGTAAACATCATAGATTCATAAACCAGTCTTGCCATCTCGTCCACTGAATTTTCATGGAACGATATTTTTCAAATTCTTCCTTTGCATATTACCACGACTGCAGGTAAGCGTTAAAAAGAGTTGTAAAGATAAGTCAGTTGAAAATAGGCATATACATTCGTAAGGTATAATTTTTTAGTATTCGAAATCGTAGCTTCCAAGAATGGGCCGAGCATGGAGAAGTGGACATCATCACATCCATCCCGCTCCTGATCTATGGAATTGTTATCACAGTGGGTTTACTAGAAATTACGGATTCTGCGAAACGTGGCTCAGTAACAAATTTTGAGAGTCATCCTAGTCAACTTGTGTGATGAACAATAATTTCTTTCATGTTTAGGGCATATACATGTTGTTTTCCGTAGTATTCTTTACACAACGGGATATTAGAATTAATCCTTTTTATCGACTTATGTTCTGGATATCTTTTTGTGATCTGAGCAGGGTCATAGCCAATGCGAATGTACAATCAATACTTCAAATGATTGGCGCTGTTTTCTGTATGTATCCTAACTTTATTTACTACATGGGATGTTTTCAAGAAGGTCAGTTCGCAGTAATCCATGAAATCTTTTAAAAATCACCGTATGTACAAGAGTTAGTCTTTTTTGTATTAATATGATGTGAAAAACTGGTCACTGAAGTAACACGCATTATTTTTTACTTTATCGGGTGTTATTGTCTTCATATCTAAAACTCTTTTTTTCTGCACCTAGATACTGTCAAAATCGAAAGTCAGAACTAGCACATTTTGAGAAAAACTACATATAAATAAATAACATTTTAGCTGGATGGGCTGGAAGCTGTATTGGTTGCTTCATCATCATTGTGTCTCGATTGATTGATGTACTAAACAAAAAATTGTGAGCATTTATATCAAAAAATATATGTGACCAAGATTCAATTGTCCGTAAACGCCAAAAGACAAGTCAAATTGAAAAATAGCAAAATTTCTGTAAGTACATCTCATCAACTCATCATCATTCACTTAGTCTCAGTAAAATTGTTTTTCAAGAACTGAATACTTGCAGGTATAGAATTCTCTTTGGCGGATGGAGGATTCTTTTCACTTTGTTTGCATGTTTTGCTTATTGGATTCTTTTCTTTTTTACTGTTTATCCGGTACTTTTCAATTCGAAAATGAGAGTCTGGCTGTATGATCCTCTGATCCACGAAGATGGACGCTGGGGAAGGGTAGGTTTTTCAGTTGTACATTCAAACAAAGTATTTCTTACGATGTAGCTTGGACGTCATAATAAGATATTTTTTCGAGGCAGCCTTATCGCCCATTCTATTCTCAACAATCTGGTTGTGAGAAAAGTCTGCTTCTTTCTATCAATCAGACTTCGAGTGCATAAAAATGGTTGCTTGCGCTTTGCGGCTACGCTCTGCAAGTTTGTTGAAAGAATAACGGAGATCCACACGAATTTCGTGATCTCTACAGGCCTTACTGACATTAGAATTTATTTGACCTATCGATTGGAACTATCATGCTGACAAACTCATAGTTCTGCAGAAATTCTGAAAAACCGAAGAATTTTTAGTATTATATTAACCACATCGTCATATTCAATAACATGGTACTGACCAGCTTAAGCCTGTTTATCTACATTATATTCGCATTTCATTTCTTCAGAAAGTTCAGTGTTGGTCGAAGTAGGCACGGAAAGGTATATCAATACTGGCGATACACATTATTTTTTGCCATATTGCATAACAAATCGTGCATAACAAAAACATTTGATGTACCGATATGGGAATAAACAAGATTCGAATAGGTGTATTTTCCCTATAAAGGTTATAGAATAGCAGATATCGGAAGAAGGTCGGAAAAACATTCAAACAAAGAAATCGTTTATACATATCTACCTCTCAGTTTGAGAACAGTTTATTAAATTCTTGATTTTCAGTTATTTGTGCAAAGTACTGTCATCTGTGCTAATCATGTCATTGTTGGCTTTCTTTATGTTGTCATTAGTTTGGTTCCTCCTAATAATGTGCTTACCGTAACTGCTGCGCTGTGCGACCAGTTATCCGGAGGTATCATAAGTGCCTTCCTTTTGTTTCCACTATGAGCAGCAGAGACAGAAATAGACTCTTTTTTCCACGGGTAAAATGTTGAACTGGAGTCAGGTTTGACTCTCTGGGTTCTTGCAATTGGACCGTTGCTTGTATGGGTCGAAATCAGAATTTGACTGCTTGGTTAGACCAATTTCTTGTCCCAGAATCGGTTTCTGCTTTATACATGAGGTCGAAAACATCAATTCTAGTCATTCTTATTAAAAAAAACTTTCAAAGAATATAGAAATATTAAAGTTTCATTTTAATGAATTCTCAAATAATGTTGTTATGAATTGCAGTTCTTTTTTTTCAGGTAGTTCTGCAATAGCTTATGTTGCATTTAACAGCACAATTCGAATCAAGATGTTAACTATGCTCAGAATAAAAGAGAAACAAACATCAACAAATTTGCGGATTAGATTTGTAAGCCACATGCCAGCTCGGCCAAAACCAAGTGTCGCAAACGTGCGCAAATAATTTCATCTGTTTGTGTGCAATCTAGGTTGACCCCACCAAATGTCCAAAATTTCTAAAACATAACCTTATTGAGTATAACCAACTATACCTCTCTTAAGGTTTATATTTGTTATTAACATTAACGTTTGGGTCGTTCTGGTTTGTTGGTGTTTGATGAAATACACACCTGAATATTTTAACCACAGCACTATATAAAACTTTCTACCCCTTACAAAAACAATTTTTCTGTTATTTGGCTGAACCCGCATTCGCCGATCATAACCGATATATAATATTGGCTAGATTAATAAACAATATGTTACTTTGTTGAATAAATATTTGTTTTCCTGTATCATTCGTATCACAATAATCGTAGATTTCTCCGAGGCAGGGCTTCGACCATTCAACAAAACACTTCATGCGAAATAGTTTTCTTTGTCCCATTGGTTAAAACTTGTGTACTCAAAAAATTCAGTCTGTCACGTAGATTGCAACAAATGCATTCAAGTCAGTAGACATTATACGTTATACATTTAGTACGGGCAAAGCATATTGCAGGGCTGCGAATTTCACGGGCAGGCCCGGTCCGGGGCCGACTTTTTGAATTTTCGGCCCCCGCCCAGCCACTTTCCAAATTTTCGGCCCCGGCCCGGGCCGGGCTGTGAAATTCCCAGCACTGAGTAATGCCACCATAACACCAGTACAAGATTTAAGCTATTTATGAAATTTTAGGAAAGTTCTCGATATACTAACCGATTTCAACTAGTGAATTGTTTTACTACAGTAACTATAAGAGTTCTCAGCAATATGACAATTTTTGTTTTTTATAGCATGAAAAGAAGAAAGTTCAAAGGAAAACAATTTCTAAATACAAATCAAAATAAAGTAGGCTGTTTACTTGAATTTCATAACGCAAGAGTATTACTCTCAGTTACTATTGCAGTGTTGTCTTATTTGTTCATGTATGGTTGTAGCCTGCTACATGTATACTCACATGCAAATCACGAATATTCCCGTTTGGTATGGATACCTAGCTTCGGCTGTTGTTGAGTTTGGGAGCAAGTTCTAGAGATGGGCGGCGACTCGGCGGTTTGCATAGGTGCTACTGGATTGGATCCGCACCGTAGCCCACTTTAGGTAATTGGGTCATGTATTTCTGAAGTTCTGCCATTTAATTGAGATGATCCATCTTAAAAGTATAGATAGCAATCTTTCACTTTAAATAATGTTGTTAATAATGAGTTTTATCATCTAGTCAGCTCTATTCTGACCGTAATTTTTTCACAATGTTCAGGTATGCCTCTGGTTGCTATACTTCTATGTATTGAAAACTGTTAGGAATTGGAAACAAAACATCACTCATCACTTTCTTAGTACCATTCAATAAACTTTAATAGTGTTGCAATGGTCTTGCAAGTTTTAATGAAAAATAAATGATAACGCTTGGGTTCTATAAAACAGTTTATTCCGATATCAAAATTTGGATCACACTACAGCCGACATCAGTAGTTCCTTTCTTGGATCGCAGCACCAGTGAATATATGACGGAGCGTCCTGGCCTTCTATTAAATCGTCAAAGTTCTACTTGCTTGCAGAGTGCATCCAGAGCGTTTTAGCCCTACATCCCACTGGGGCCAAATCCTGCTTCGGACGGGGGAAGGATCGAACCCACAGCCTCTCATCCTCACGGAAGCATACCGGTCCACTAACCATTAGGCTATGGAGAATGCTTGGGATAACTAAGTTTATTTTTACTATTTTGGTTCTGACAGAGTATTCCGGCATGAATTATTGCACCGAAAATTGGAAATGTAGTTTCAGTTTGAAATTACAGTTTTTGGCTTTGAAACTAAATTATACAAATTATGCCGATATTGTGTACATTGTGCCTGACTAACTATAATTTACATTACAGCTACACAATGTTTCAAGCCCAATTGTACGATAGTGATAATGAATCAATTATCAGCACGCTGCGCCATTGCTCCCGAACTTGAAATTAAGATAAGAAAAATCGGAAGAACGACTTTAGAGGGTCATATACCACACCCTTGCATGTAGTTTAAAATGTGTAAAATATTCTTAGATATAGATAACATATGATTCAACAGGGGAAATCAAAAGTTATTGTTCTCTGCGCGTTGTACAGAAATGAGTCCAACTTTTGATATCCTATCCAGTCGAAAAATCCATTCCAAAACAAAAAAGTCACTTCTGATGTTCTGGACCAAATTTTAACAATTGTTTGCCAGCGCTCACAGATGAAAACTTGTTCTAATATCTTAGGGATCAAATTTCCTTGAATGAGAGCATATATTTGCAACGTCTTATTGCTGTCATATTGTAATTTTAGGGCAAAGGTACAATATCTAATCATTCCTTGAACTCAATCTTTCTCGATTATCTTGGCTGTTGTTCTCAGAAAACCGAAAACACTAACAACTAATGGTAAGCAAAATAAACGCACGACAATCCCACCTTAGATGAACTAATGTAGTTAATTTTATTTATACTGCTATCATACCAGGCTGTTGTGCAATAAACCTACTCCTACTCTAGTTTGATCAAACCCTTTTTCAAAAAGCTGTGCTTGTTTGTGGTGATAAGAACAATTTGGGAACTAAAACTGGTTGCTTCTCAGTGATTTGCCTTGCCGTTCACCGTTACTATTTGGGAATAAAAATTAGTGAAACAACAAATGCAATGATATCCCGAGTTCTACTGAAAGTCCTTTCCACTTACTATTAGAAATAATTTATCAGTATCAGAGAAGCAGAAAATCAAACAAAGATTACCCAACGCATATAAAATCTGATATGATATTGCAATTATTGGAATAAATTATTGTATTTATTGTATTGTATCAGTATAATGTTGCTAAAGTTAAACGACAATTGGTAGTGATTGAATTGAAACAGCTCCAGCAACATCAAACTCCTTCTCTAAAGTCTTACTTGAATCAATAATGAAGCAGTTTGATAACAACTCATACTTATAGGAACTTTTTACTATCTTCCATGAATGAAAAGTAAGATATACTCTTTCCAACGTTCTTATGGATTTTCGTACCGTTTTCAGGCTGAATTCAAGAAACAAGAAGTTTTCATAGAGGAAATTAAAATATGTAGAGTTAACCTCGGGTACACGTCTTCTATACAGTAGTTCGGTTTGGCTTACTAAGCCTTTGTTATCTGTGAATTGCGGCGGATTAAATGGGCGTAAGTTGCTTATCTTTATATGATTTGGTAAAAGACACTTGTTAGCAACTGTGTGGAGTAATGTGAATGACTTTTGGGGTTTGGCCACCAGCTATTTAGATGTTTAGACAAAGACCGAACCATACAAAGTGGTTTAGTTTCCCAATAGTTATGGATCTTTTCATAGACTTTTCAACAAGTCGCAAACTTTTTCCCTTTATCTCTTTCAATATTTTATAAACTTACATTCAAAATGTCTAGATTTTAAGCCTAAGTATAAGCTAACTGTGACTTCATTTTTAATCATATGGTTCTTTAGTATATCTATATAGCAGAGTTAACAAATAAAATCCTAATAATCTCAAAAATTGGCACTAAGCACGTTGAATATGAGGACACCATCGGCAATAATCATAGGACCTATCGAGACCATAACTATCTAAGTATTAAACTTAATCTTTGGCGTATACTGCTACATTTAGACTACACTTGCAAACAAAGTTAACATTAATGTTTAACATAAATACCGTTTATTCTTTTATTTCTTTGAAAACCTGTGTATAACTAAATAATTTAGCCGTAATGCGCTTGGGTTTACTCCTGGCGTCCTGTTTGGCTACTGCTTACGCTCTCCAATGTAATGTAGGAAATCTACTTGTTCGCGACGGAGTTATCAACTCCAAATTTTTAGAAACTGTAAGCTTTAAAGACAAACCTACGGTCTGAAACGATTATACTGTAACCCAACGTCTCAAAGAATTGACATTGTCGTATTGGATGCATGTTACACAACAATAATTCAGTACATTAGTCACAGTAACATTCATAAGCTACAGTAACTCTCTCGATTTTAGAAATACTGTGGTGGCCAATGTGTACGTTCGATATTCGAAACCACCGAGAACACAATTGTTGTTCTGGGATGCGAAAACAACGAGGTGAGTTGAGGGCATTACACCCAACTTAACCCCCCATAATGTGCCTCATGTCAAAGGGCTAAATATTGTTTTATTAAATTACTTTTACTTTGAGACAAGATTAAAAAAATTTCAAATTTAGATAATGTTCAAGCATTGTTTAAAATCAATTTTTGTTTTCAGTACGCTTTGCTCGTTAACAGCTACGATGAATCCGTAGCCGCTTTCTGCGATCCCAAGAAATTGGAATCCAGGTGTGTCTGTAACAGTGGAGACTTCTGTTCCGATTTCCAAGCTAAGGAATCGATCGCAGAAGTTGTTCCTCAAGACGATGCTGCAAGGTAGGCCCGTTACAAAGAACTCGATGTGAAATTCGGATTATTGAAAGTGTCGTTGGTGTTCGTGTTCGTGCTATGTGATTAATGTTCCGGTCCGGTCAGGCAACTCGTTAAATTAGTTCGGAGTTAGTCCCAGTACTACGTTACTAGTGGCAAACTTTTTTTTTAGTTTGGAAACGGGTTGTAGGGATGTCAAGTTGGGCATATTTCTAACATTCGAACAAAGAGTATAACATTCGAACTTTCAATTTTTCAATTTCTGATCCAACTTTTTCTTTTAACATCATTTCCTACTTTTAAACTACTTTCAAAGGTGTGGTCGATGGCCCTCTAAATTGTTCTTCCGATTTTTCTTTTCTTCATTTTAATGAGATTGCGTGTTGTAAATTTCAAAGGTAATAGGTCGGGAAGCTGATAATTCGTTGAATATCACTCTCGCACAATTGATCTTAAAACATTATTTAACGGTACTGTAAATTAGAATTAATCATGAACAATGTATTATAAAAAAGTGAAATTCTAAGGCTCATATTAGGTCCTTGGAAAAACTCCAAAACTACATTCAACATTTCGAACCAACATTTAAAGTAAGGGAAAAACGATACACAAAATGTTGCGAATAAATGCATATTGAACCTTACCGACAGTGATTGTTACAGTGGACCTAAATGTTTTGTTGGATATTATTCTGCCAATGCCACTGGATACAACGTAATAGGAGACACAGTATATTGTGATCCGAGCTCAGCCTGTGCATGGGTTGGGGGGAACGTGGATGGATTTACAGTCACTGTAAGTTAATATGCGATACACTGATTGCCATAAGTGAGAAAATAGTCGAACTTTGTATATTCAACCGCTTCTAAGTTGAATCCGGGGGCTTTTCTATTAATCTAAATTGAAAACCGGTGCTAAACTATGCTATCAAGTTTTGCCCGAAAAAATATTTTTTAGTATTTCTTAGTTATATGAGCTTGTGCAGAATTTAAAAATCAACTCGGAGACTGCTCTTGAGGGGTAGTTAACCAGAAAATATTCAAAAAAAACTTTGCTAAACAACCATAACCCTGTTTAAAAGAATTATTTTAGGCCTTCTTTTGTATTCCGATTGATATATGTAACAATCTTCTTGGAAGCCCTGACGCTTGCCAAACAGTAATTGGAGATGCTGAACTCAACGGTTGCTGTTGCTCTAGAGTGGATTGTACCGAGTCAGACTTCATCAATAATCCCAACGTTGTCCCACCAACTGTTGTTACTTCTGACAAGCAAAACGTAACATGCTATCAGGGGGCCATGATCAATGGAATGCTTCTTAGTGGAGGAATTTCCTCTCTTTGTCAGGGATCATGTTCTTCTTTCTCTATCCGTACCGTTTACGGTGGAGCTAAGCAAGTTCTTGACATCTTTACTTGTGATCCCGTCGAACTCTGTTCCGCTCTAAACCTCAATAACGGATGTGGAAATGTTGAATATTCCGGATACAGCTCTTTAATCCGTGGTTGCTGTTGTAACACCGACAACTGTATTAATCCCAGGACCAGTCCACCTACCTATCCCCAAAAGACGCTCATCTGCTACACTGGTATCTACATTCCTTCAACCGGATACAGTGTTGGAGCCGATATGTTGTGCAACGGACAATGCGGTCGCATGGAAGTCAGCATCAACGGAACAATTGTCAAGTACCACACATGTACACCATACTCTACTTGCTATGGACTCGGTATGTAACTTATCATAAATTTATCTAACACAGTTGCGCAATTCATTACAATATAGAACTTGAACTTTCGAACAGTTTTAATGCTGAAACATCTTCGATTGACACACTGATTACGGAAAACCTAAACACTGATTACGGAAAACCTAAACAATGATTACGGAAAACCTAAACCTCACAACCGTGATCACCACCTATATATAGTTGAATTTTCTTTTATCTCACAAAGAATAGTTACTCTCTTTGAAAACATGAATAACGCATGAATGTAAGGGATACTGTAACGCAAATGACCAATGCTCATTTCTCTTTAGGTCTTAAGTTTGTAAAAACTTAAACACTTTATATAAGTTCAATTTTTATCAAAAAATCAGTCTATGTGAACATTTGCTATTAGAATTGTGTTTAAATGTACATTGGTTCTTTGTATTTTTGAAGCGCATTTAACATAATCTATCGAGCATTCATTTTCGAGGTAGAACTATCGATCATATTTTACATTCTCTTAAAAATTGGGACGAAAGAAATATTTATTTTTTGAATTATGAACAGTTTATGTTTACACGCGAAAAATATCACAAAGTAAAATTCTACTTTCAATATAATATTGTTATAAAATTGAATTGCTTGTCGTTCGCAACTATAATATGATAGTCAAAAACTATATATCTCATTCTTCCCCATTTTGGCGAGAATGCAGAACATTGCCGACTTTTCGAACTCAAATATTTATGTCGGACAGATTTTGTGAAATAAACTTAAGAAATGCAAAACAGTACTTTTTTGAGGAAATTTCCACTTTAAATTCATAAAAGAATGAGAAGATAAACTCTGGCAATATTTCCAGAGTAGCACATTTTCAGCTAATAGGCATTAAGTGTGAAGAAAAAGAAATTTTTTTCAACAATTGTTCAAAAGAACGAATTTTGTTTTCACGGAAAATATTAAACTAGTTACCATGAAAATATCAATTCATAAATTATACAAAAAATATGTTTTTGAATTAAGGAATTGCCAACGACGATGAATGCTACTATCCTCCACTTGAAGAAGAAAACAAGATCTGTTGTTGCTCCAAGTCCAACAACTGCAACATTGATAGCAAGGACATTGCTGTGATCCAGACCAACACCACTGCTCTTCCAACTATCAGCTACCCCAATCTCTGTTACGGAGGCATCCATCTCAACGGAGTTCCAATGGTTATGGGATCCTACTCCAGATGTTATGGAGAGTGTGCGTCCGCTACTTTCCTGACCCAATACTACGGACAGATCCACAACACCACTGTCTATGGATGTGACCCTGTTACAATGTGCAAACAGGCTGGAATTAGGAACGGATGTGGACTAATCACAGGCACTACCGTTAGCGTCTGCTGCTGTGATGGAGATCTCTGCATAGATCCTCTTAGAGCCCCACTTAAAGGACTCACCTGCTACACTGGTATCTATGTTGCTGAGGATAACTACCTTACCGGTGGAGAATTGATTTGCGACGGATGGTGTGCCTCCCTCTCGACCACCATTAACGACAAAAACACCACCACATATTGGTGCGCTCCTGTCAGAACTTGTCAGAATCTTGGACTAGGAATGGGCGGAGATAATAATTGTGCAAGTATCGCTGGAACAGCAAACACCTTTAATGGATGCTGTTGCTCAGAAAGCAACAACTGTAACATTCCCTCTTTCCTCCTTCCTAATGTAACCGCCATTAAACCAAGAAAAGAACCACCTATTGTCTGCTACGAAGCCCTCTGGATCAACGAAGCCAACACTGGTAATGATGCATACCGTGTCTGTAACGGAGAGTGTGTATCACTCTTCATGGGAGACAGACTTGCCAACGGATCCATTGTTACTACCAGCCTCTACACATGCGAATCATCTGGCTCATGCGCCTCTATGAACATTCGCAACAACTGCAACACTATTGACGGATCTGTCACCGCATGTTGTTGTGATACCGATGCTTGCATTGACCCAAATGTCAACCGGGTACCCGGAAGAACTCTTAGTTGTTACGTCGGAGTATCTTCTCCATACAACGGAGGCATCTATGCCGGAGCAGTTGTTCAATGCAACGGTAGATGTGCAAATTTAACAGCAGTGGTTAACAATGTACCATTCACCAGCTTCCACTGTATGCCAACCAAAACTTGTCGAGACATCGCTGGACTGGATAATTCTTGCGCAACTCTCAACCTCGATACAGCTATCACTGGATGTTGTTGTGATAGCTCTAATGGATGTAATGCTCAAGGAGTCAACATTACTCTACCAACTGCAACCCCACCAGAGGCTCCGCTTGCTTGTTACAGTGGTATAAATGTCAATGGAACTCTTCAGGGAGACTGGTCCGTTTGCCAAGGAGATTGTATGTCTATTAGTATTAACACAACGTTTAATAGCATCATATACTTCGGAACTGTATACACGTGCGACCCTACCACCGTCTGCCAACAACTTCAAGTTCCAGACAGATGTCACCATCTTGAGCCCGGAGTAGAAGCTTGCTGCTGTTCCGACTCTGGATGTATCAATCCTACTCTAAACCCACCTAAAAAACCCAGATGGAGGCCATTGACATGCTGGGTTGGACTTCAAGCTTCATATAACAGTCTTAACGTAGGAGCAGAATATCAGTGCGATGGGACTTGTGCTACTCTCGCTTCAACCGTTTCCGGAAATAATGTTACTATCTTTGCTTGCGTTCCAGCCAAATTCTGCAGAAACCTTGGAATTTACAATGACTGCGCACAACTCGAGGCTGACAGAGCTATCACGGGATGTTGCTGTGATGATATTGATAACTGTAACGCCAATGGTTTTAACATAGTGGCTAATCGAACAGCCCCCAATTATCACGATTATCCAATCGTTTGCTACCAAGGTCTCAGAATCAACAACTCGGATATCGTCAAACCAACATGGAATGCTTGTGAAGGTGATTGCGTATCAATTAGCCTGAATACTATTGTTGGGCAAGCTGCTTATACAGCCGATTTTTTCACTTGCGATCCCTCAACCATCTGTCGACAAATGAACCTGATTAACAACTGCTCCAGCATTGACCCTGGAGTATCCGCTTGCTGCTGTGACACCGACGCCTGCATTGACCCAACCACTTACCCTCAAATAAGACCTGGTCACCCTCTCAAGTGCTACGTTGGTCTCAAAACTGACGCAGGCATATCCGTTGGGGCCGAAGTATACTGTACTGAGAAGTGCGGTTATATGCATGGTATAGTTGGAGGACAGAACGTTACCGCCTATATGTGCGCTCCTTCCAATATTTGCCGTTCTCTTGAACTCAACAACGTTCCAAAAACCCTCCCAGGTGATCGTCAGATTACCGCTTTCTGTTGTAACAACGGCGCTAGCTGCAATGTCATCGATAAAAGCATCAACACCTCTATCCCTGTCAGTGGAATAATTGAATACCCAATCACCTGCTACTCTGGAATCTTTGTCGATGGTGCTCCAGTTACTCCAGGAGGGTAAGCAAGCTTTAATATACTCAGACAAAGTCTAATATCCAACACAATTTCATTCAATCCACAAAATAAAAAAAATTATTTTAAAAATAAAATATTTTGTAAACTTTTTTTGTTTAGATTTCAATCGTGCAACGGAGATTGTGCTCTCATCACCATGAACACTACTGCAAACGGTGTTGCGCACTCAGCTGAGCTCTACACTTGTGACCCTACTCGTGTCTGCAAAGGACTTGGTGTTTTTAACAACTGCTCTACTATTGAAGCTGGACTTGACGGCTGCTGCTGCAACAGCAACGGATGTCTTGATCCTACCAAAAGCCCACCCAAGAAGCCAACTAAACAACTTACTTGTTACGTTGGAGTATACGCTCCTGCTGCTGGAATTAACGCCGGAGCTGGCGTAAGATTTTAAATGTTTATTACTTATCTGCCTTCTCATCGACAGAAACCTAGTTATCAATTTTTGAGTTTAAAAATTCAGGCAAAGTTAGAACCTATGGGAAACCTCCTAAAAATAGATAAACAAACATAAAAAATGAATATGATTAATAGTATTTACAGATGTATTGCAATGGAAAGTGCGCTTCCATGAGCGGAATCGTGAACGGCGGTCCTATTACAACCTACCACTGCGTTGACTCATCTGCCTGCTTCAGCCTAGAACTTAATGACCATTGCAAGTCTTTTGTAGGAGACAGGGAAATTACCGCTTGCTGTTGTGATAACTACTCCAACTGCAATGTTAACAGCACTGTCACTCCAGCAGTTATCCCACCTACTCCATCACCGCGCGCCGAGTATCCAATCTCTTGCTGGAACGCCATTTATATCAATGGAGTTGCCGCTACCACGGAAAAGTGGGCAGTTTGTTCTGGAGACTGTGCTTCAATTTCTCTTGATACCCAGATTGCTGGACAGAACCATACCGCCAAACTATACGGTTGCGATCCATCTGCAGTCTGTAAGCAATTTAATACCCAAAACACATGTCAGATGCTCGAAACTGGAGTTTCCGCTTGCTGCTGTAACACTGATGCCTGCATCGATCCAATAAAAGGAAAGGATCCCAGCAACCCTCTCCTCTGCTACGTTGGAATTCAATCCACATTCATGAACTTGAATGTTGGAGCTTCAGTACCATGCAGTGGAAAGTGCGCTTCTCTCGGAGGAATTGTGGGCGGGTACAACGTGGTTACTTACCAATGCGTTCCAACACAAATCTGCAGATCTCTAGAGCTCTACGACACTTGTAATGCACTACCAGGTAACGTCCATTAGTTGTTAAGAAATTTATGAATTACTTAAATATTGAAACCTTCTCCCACAGCCATCCATTCTAGCAGCGCTTGTGCAGTATAAGTATTAACAATAATGAACACTTTACAGGTGATCGTGCTTTGAGCGCCTGCTGCTGCGACAATGCTCCTTTCTGTAATATAGCCAATACCACCATCACTCCACCAGTAGTCAATCCTAATCAAGAAGAGCCAATCGCTTGCTTCAGTGGAATCTACGTTAACGGAAATGCTGTTACACCAACCACCTACACCGCCTGTGCTGGAGATTGCGTTTCTATGACCTTCAACACCAGTTTCAATTCCCAGCAGCAGAGCGCCACTATCTACACTTGCGATCCATCCAGTGTTTGCACAGCTCTAGGTAAGCCAACCCTAATCATTTGTCATTTCGAACGAGATCGTTTATCAATTTTCAATTTTTTAAATTTTTGATTAGAAATACCAAGTACTATAATGAAATAACGTTTTGATATTAAAATTTCACTATGTAGCGTCTTGTCAATATTGATTTCCAATTTTCAATCTCAAAAACTTTAATTTACAAGTTTTTCACCTTAAAACTTTAGTTCTCAATTATTAGCCAATTATTGATCAGTTGTACAGAATGCTGTTAAGGTCTCTACTCCCCCGGATGCAGCGCCCTAGAGCCCGGAGTTAGAGCATGCTGTTGTTCGTCCGATGCCTGTATAACTCCCACAAAAACTCCAGGACAACGACTTAATTGCTACGTCGGGATCTTTTCCGCAGCTAACAATTTCAGTGCTGGAGCTATTGTTGACTGCACTGGCGGTCAGTGCGCTTCTCTTCAAACAACAATGAATGGACTGATGGTTAAATCATATCACTGCGTTCAAACACAAACTTGCCAGACTCTTGGAGTTATCAATGGATGTGGAACTGTTACCACCGATCGCGATATTACGGCATGTTGCTGTGATACCGGTAACAACTGTAATGTTGGTAATGAAGTGGTGGTTCAGAACATTCCTCATGCAAACGTAAGTTGCTTTTACTGGAAATCCATTGTTTGTCTAAATTTATGTAGAAATCTATCAGATGCATCTCTTCTTATATGAAAATAAAACGAGAACAAAGTGTAATGGTAAAGGGTTCGCTCAATAAACGAACTACTCCTAAAATTGCCAATCCTACTTGGACCAAATGTTTTCAGATTAACAACCTCTTTGAGGTACTTTTGTGGTGGTGATAAATGAGTAGTCGGCTTTGCGTAATTTAGGCGATCTTTGAACCTGTGAGCACTTCCGATATGCGCTAGTATATTAACGGCATAGTACACTCAAAAAACACTTCTATTTTTATTATTTGAAGTTAATCTGGTCTAAACTGAAATATTTTCGATAATGTTTTTGCGACATACGGGGTTTTCGCCCAACATAAATGAGAAATGCGTTGGTTCAAACTTTAATTCAATTTTACAAATTATACCAAGTTCAGAAAATCATGCAATACCGCATGTTATACAGATCTCCGTCTCTCTGACATTCCGAGCACAGAGTAGAAGCATTTTGAAATGCCACTAACTTTGTTTGAAATCAGTAAATAATTCGATTTTCATGTATTAATTCAGAACACATTGCTCTAGCCAACGGAGCTTTAAAACTGTCATCTACATTTTGGGAGCAGCGCGCCGTTTATTAGCCAAACAGCTATATTAATAATAATAAATAATAATAATAATATCAAATCCAACAGTTTGTATATTATAAAAAGTATAGTCGCAATTCTAGCATGAATTTCCTATTTTCTAGTCGAAAAAATCATATTATAATTTATATATTTCAGTTAACTGGACCAGCAATCGGTTGCCTTTCTGCTACTTACGTTAACGGACATGTTATTGGAACAGAAAAGTAATTTTTAAATAAGATTTAAAGAATAATTCAATATTAGTGTCAATTTATTAACTCATTTTCAGTTGGATTGGATGCAAAGGAAATTGTGCGGCAACGATTTACCATACGAAGTTTAATGGACTGGACAACACTCTCAGCTTGTACAATTGTGATCCATACTATGTTTGCCAAACCATGGGTAGGTCACTTCTTGCAGTTGAAAAGTAAAAGGAAATAAGATATTGCTTGACAGATTAAAATTTTTGATGTTTTTGGTAAAAAAATCTTCTTTCAAATGAGTTTCATTTCATGCATAGGCAATATACTCGATGAAACTTTTGAGTAATATTTGCTTTCTAGGTTTGCAAAACACCTGCAACCCCAATATTGCTGGGCCTGGAATGGGAGTGACAGCGTGCTGTTGCGACTTTGACGGTTGTCTGACCGAGCAAAAAAAGCCTGGATCAGCTCTTACCTGTTATGTTGGGGTTTACTCCGCGGCCAACAACTTCAGTGCCGGAGCTGATGTAGACTGTAGCGGAGGAATGTGTGCTTCTCTCCAGACAACTTCCAATAACCAACTTGTCAAGTCCTATCACTGCATTCAGCCGTCTGCCTGTTCTGCTATGGGAATCTACAGAAGTTGTGGAACACTAACCACAGACCGTGACATACAAGCTTGTTGCTGTGACTCGGGAAACAACTGTAACGTTGGAAATGAAATTGTCGTTCAGAACATTCCTCAGACTAATGTAAGTTGAGTTTCCGAATTAAAAAAGACATAAGTTAAACACATGCCTTTAACATGCCATAAGTTAAACACATGCAGTTAAACACATAACACATGCCATAAGTTAAACACATGCAGTTAAACACAAACACAACACAGTTAAACACTGGTAAAGAGAAAACACGATTTTTTCAACCTTATTGGAAATTCTCAGTATTTTAGTGGACTGGACCAGCAATCGGGTGTCTGTCAGCCACATACGTCAACGGACAGCCTCTCGGAACTGAAACGTATGTGTTTGTGTTTCGTATATTATGAATTTTGAATCCTGTCTTGTATTGCTTGATACATAAACACAGATGTTTGAATCAAGTAGGGTGACAAAAAAGTAATAACGTGATTCCAATAAAGAAAAATATTTTTGATGCAATTGTTTTGGGGAAATTCATCAGTATATTAAACTATTACGCATTGAGTCACCACATGTGTTTATTCGAGTTTATTATATATACTTTTAGCTGGATCGCTTGCCAGGGAGACTGTGCCGCGATGATCTACACTACCAATCTCAACGGATTGAACAACACTCTTAGCATCTACACTTGCGATCCCGTTGCCGCTTGCCAATCTATGGGTAAGTTAACTTCGTGGTGTCCAATTCAGGGACGAAAAAATTCGTACAGATATTAATGAGTTGTAATTAACAAAACTTGTAGAATAAAAATATATAAATGTAGTCAGAGTGTCTAATCGAACGTTATATTTCAGGTCTGAGCTACGGATGTAACCCCAATATTGCTGGAGTTGGAGCTGGAGTAACAGCTTGCTGTTGCAATTCTGATGGTTGTGTAACCGAACAAAACAAACCAGGAAAGAATCTTGTGTGTTACGTCGGAGTCTACTCAGATGCTACCAAGTTCAGTGCTGGAGCCGATGCTGACTGCACAGGAGGACAATGTGCTTCTCTTCAAACAACTGTGAATGGGAAAATGGTCAAGTCATACCATTGTGTACAATCACAAGTATGTAGTTCGCTTGGAGTGACGAATTCATGTGGAACTGTTACCACTGACCGCGATATCAAAGCATGCTGCTGTGACACCACCAACAATTGTAATGTTGGAAGCGAAATTGTCGTTCATAACATTCCCCAAGCAAATGTAAGTAAATTAATTAAACCTAACGGCATGTCCTATATCATTGAGAGTAACAAAACCCATTTTCTGTCAAATTTTCATCAGAAACATTTTCTTTCAGTGGACTGGACCTTCGATCGGCTGTCTTTCTGCAACATATGTTAACGGTCAGCTTCTTGGAACTGAAAAGTATGTTAAAACGTTTACTTTAGTAAATCTTCAAAAAATAACATGTTTGCATGTTTGTTACATACAATTTTTATAGAATCATCGACCTCTTTCTGATAAAGATTGAAATTAGTTTTGATTCATTAGCTAGTTTTTTAGTTGGATTGGGTGTAAGGGAGATTGTGCTGCGATGATCTACAACACCAAACTCAATGGAATCAGCAATACTCTCAGCTTGTATACATGTGATCCCATTGCAGTTTGTCAATCGATGGGTGGGTCACTTTAGCTATTTATATTTTTTGAAAAATTAAAGACGGTTTGTAAACAAAGTCTGTCATTTGTTGGCATAGTCCTTATGTATTCATTCATATAATTAGTTATCCTTTCATTCTTATTATTAGTTAAAATATTCGATATTAGTAATACATTAAACAACAATGGCTCATTCAAACGGAAATTGACTATGAACTCTATTGAATACTCTCTATTTTCTAGGTTTGAACAACAATTGCGATCCCAACATTGCTGGGCCTGGCGCGGGAGTGACCGCGTGCTGTTGCGACTCTGCTGGTTGCGTGACTGAGCAAACTAAACCTTTGACAGCTCTTACATGTTACGTAGGCGTCTACTCAGCGGCAAACAACTTCAGTGCCGGAGCTGATGTAGACTGTAGCGGAGGAATGTGTGCTTTCTACAGACAACTTCCAATAACCAACTTGTCAAGTCCTATCACTGCATTCAGCCGTCTGCCTGTTCTGCTATGGGAATCTACAGAAGTTGTGGAACACTAACTACAGACCGTGATATTCAAGCTTGTTGTTGCGATTCTGGAAATAACTGTAACGTTGGAAATGAAATCGTCGTACAAAACATTCCTCAGACTAATGTAAGTTGATTCTCCGAATGAAAAAAGACAAGTAGCAATGAAAACTAAGTTATAAACAAACTTGGCAGAAAAGACCACTAACAGCTAGCTAGCTTTATACGAAATGCTCTATATTTTAGTGGACTGGACCTGCAATTGGTTGTCTTTCCGCTACCTATGTTAACGGTCAGGTTCTTGGAAGTGAAAGGTAAAATATAATTAATATTTCGTTACTGGCTTATTTGCTTCAATAAAAAAATTAATGGACATAACTAAAGATTATCTATGTCCACTTTTAGCTGGATCGCTTGCCAGGGAGACTGTGCCGCTATGATCTACAATACCAAACTCAATGGAATAAACAACACACTAAGCATATACACTTGTGATCCTGTTGCCGCTTGTCAATCTATGGGTAGGTAAAGTTTGTTTATACTTGGTGAAGCATGTAGTATGGGCAGGAACCAACCAACCTAATGGGTTTCTTACCATACCGTCTCATTTTTCACGTGGCGAAGTTTTTGCGGAAGTATTTGGATTTAGATCTCATGCTGAGACTACACTGAGAATATTGCAGTGAGTGAATGGTGTCCACGAAAGTTATCATACCTTTAAAAATAATGAGTATCATTAACTATCACTTTTGCCATGTAGAGCAAAAGTATTTTGAATTAACTCTTTTGAATTTAGGTCTGAACAACGCTTGCAATTTCAGATATTAAGGAGTTATTTAATAATTAAAACAATTTGTAGAATAAAAACATAAAAGGGTAGACAGAGAGTTTAATTGAGTGTTATATTTTTAGGTTTGAGCAACGGATGTAACCCTAATATTGCTGGAACGGGAGCAGGAGTAACCGCTTGCTGTTGCAACTCTGATGGTTGCGTGACTGAACAAGAGAAACCAGGAAAACATCTTATTTGTTACGTCGGAGTATACTCTGCTGCTACAAACTTCAGTGCTGGGGCCGATGCTGACTGCACCGGAGGACAATGTGTTTCGCTCCAGACAACTGTTAATAAACAAATGGTCAAATCTTATCATTGCGCGCAATCGCAAGTTTGTAATTCCTTCGGAGTGTCCAATTCTTGCCAAACTCTAACCACTGATCGTGCTATTAAAGCTTGCTGTTGTGATACCTCAAACAACTGTAATGTCGGAAAAGAAATCGTCGTCAAAAATATTCCTCAAACCAACGTAAGTCCTATTCCAAAGCAGCGTACATATTTATTAGCAATCTCGTATTTATCCAATTTACACTAAATAATTATAAAATATACTTTCTTTCATCAATTCTAAACAATTTAATTTTGCATATATATGTATTGATATACTTTAGTGGTCCGGAGCTCCAATCAGTTGTCTTTCCGCCACCTACGTCAACGGTCAGGTTCTCGGAACTGAGAGGTAAACCATCATATATATACTCTTATATGTTTGATTTTAGCTGGGTTGTGTGCAAGGGATACTGTGCTGCTGTGATTTATAACACCAAGTTCGATGGCATAAACAACACACTAAGCATCTATACTTGTGATCCTGTTGCCGCTTGTCAATCTATGGGTAGGTCAAGTTTGTTGTTCGAAAACCGATTCAAAAATAAAACTGTTTAAATTTAAATAGAGAAAAGAGGTTCAGAATTAAATAGTTAGTTATATTAATGTAGATAGAGAGTTCAGATATATTAACTTTTTTTGTTTAGGTTTGAGCAACGGCTGTAACCCTAACATTGCTGGAGTTGGAGCCGGAGTATCCGCTTGCTGTTGTGACACTGATGGTTGTGTTTCCGAACAAAATCAGCTTGGCAATGCGCTTACATGTTACGTTGGATTCTATTCAGCAGCAAACAACTTCAGTGCTGGAGCTGATGTCGACTGTACCGGAGGAATGTGCGCTTCACTATCTACCTATTCCAACAAAGAACTAATCAAGTCCTATCACTGCGTACAAAAAACCGCCTGCACTGCTATGCAAGTCTATAGAAGTTGTGGAACTCTTACAGCCGATCATGACATTCAAGCATGTTGCTGTGATTCCGGAAACAACTGCAATGTTGGAAACGAAATTGTTACCCACAACATCCCACAGAGCAACGTGAGTTTAAGAAAAATATTATCATTAGAATGGAAATTATTTCCTTTGTTTCCCGCTAACTAACGTTATCCTATATATTTATTTCAGTGGACTGGAATCCCAATCGGCTGCTGGGTCGGTACCTATATCAACGGAGTTGCATTTGGTGATCCAACGTAAGACTTCACATCAACTCTCCGTCATTATTCACACGCTTATTTTAGCATTGTCGGATGCCCCGGGGACTGCGCGGCTGTACAATTCAATACTGCCCTCAACGGACAGAACAACACTCTCACCATGTTCCAGTGTGATGCAGTCGCTGTTTGCAAGAGTTTGAGCCTCTCCAACACTTGCAATCCCAACATTGCTGGTGCTGGTGCCGGAGTTACCGCATGCTGTTGTGATTCTGACGGTTGCATCAAACCAGGAAACATATATCCTAAAGTGAGTAGAATATTCAGCAGCCATGTTTCTACTTTCGGCGCGAGTGTCTGTCAAAACCTGTTCAAGTCGTCATTCACTTAAAATTGATATATACATATTTAGTTTGCCTTTGAATAGCATAGGTGCTATTCAAATTATAAAGTTTCTAGTTTTTCAAAATACGAGAAAAATTGATACTTTATCACAATAGAATTTATTTAGTAAGCGAACGATTTTTATCTCTTTTTCCTGAAATTTCGAAATTTCTTAGCAAAATATAGCCTTCCAATCATTAAGTAGGCGTTGGCACGAAATAGGGGTAATAAAAACTGCTGATTTTCTAACCATTAGTCTATTTCCAAATTAGGCATCAACTAACGGTACAAATGGAAGCAATGGCAGCAATCCCGCTTCAGCCGCTTCCTACACCTTCGTGGCCTTCTTCACCGCATTTATTTATGTGTTCTTCTCACAGCGACAATAGTCGAACCGGGTGCAGTCAGATCCTTCTATAAGGAGTGCATGCAGTACTATTTATCTTAATTATTTCCTTGTTAATCAAATGAGGAATGTTCTCGTTGTATTATTTTATTGTTTTTTCATAGTATGTAATTAGTTGTTATTGCAGTGTTAACTTAGAAGATTTCCGAATATAGTTTATTATATTAGATACTGCTTTTAGTCTTATTGTTAGCGTTATAGCTAAGTAAGGGGATACACATATATTCCATTACGCTATTTTATGTAAGCTATTTTCCAGAGGAAACATTACCTAATGAAGTCCTTGTACCGATCCGGGCTGGACTGAATTGACCAGTTGCACTTTTGCAGACTAATCGGGAACCGTGAAAAATTATTAAGTGTTATTTGCCATTTTGCGATTGTCTTTGGCGGTCTTATGAACTTTACAAAGTAGTTTATTGCCAATAACACTAAATTAAATTATACAAAAGTCTTTGTTGTTTAAACAACAATAAATCTACGTTTTTCGATGATATATAATCATATATTCAATGAAGTATGAAGCATGCGGCTTGTTGTGAACGAAACTAGCGCTGAGTATTCGGCTGATTATGAGCTTAACTTGAGATAAGATGCTACTTTCTCATCGGCTATATATTTTGGAGCGGCAGCATTGAACAATTGGAACTAGAATAAAGATGAAATGCATTTATTATCGGGTTATCACATGAGAACGCTTTTTATGTTGCGATGCACACTCTCCCTTTGCTGTAGCCGGGAATGTAGATAGCTGCAGAGCCAGTGGGGCACGCACCATCAACTGGTAGACTCCACTTATCATAGTTCTGGAATATAAATAATGTATACTGGGATTTATATGTAAAGCGGCCGTGGATGCTTATTAACACCTCACTCTTTGGGTATTTTGCTCACACGTCAGCGACTGTGTACAAATCCTTCTAAAGCCATGGTTCACCCAAAAATTCGAATAAATTATTTTTGTAATAATCAGCTTGAAGTTATTAGAAAAATGATGCAAATAGAAATTGGTTGATAAAATATCTGTTTACCAGCCAATCCACAATGGGGCACAGCTTTACTTTACTGTAGTCGCATGCATAGCCGAAATTTTCATAGGAAGTGCCATTTACGCAAGGACCAGTGGCGACGGTAGGAGGGCAGTCAACCTGAAAATATGCCGAATGTCTTTTGAGTATGTGGGACTTTGATGGGTTAGGGTCGCCCAGGATTTTCCGAAATGCATTGAAGTTGACTGTTAGGAAATATATTTAATGACCTATCGAAAAAAGGCTAGAGTTCGCAGGAAATTTCTTAAATCTAATAACAAATAATTACATAATTTATTTTCAAACAAAGAAGAATTGTTGTAAACCGGCCATTTTAAAATTGAGTCCTAGATTACATGCCGGAAAGTGTGGGACCTCGGGCCGGGCCTTCTTATTTCCACACCTGTAGTATTTGAACTTGCTATAGTTCAATTTTTGCAAAAGGTGCATAGTGCGATTAATATTTTTTTTATTGCACGTCACCCTAAAACTATCGGATAGTCATGGTCCTATGGATTGTAACTAGATTATTTATATAATATTTGAGCACCCAAAACATTGAGTTGTAACTGTGCGGATATATTCAAAAATATTATGCAACTTATTTACCTTACAGAATCCACAAGTTCGACGACAGTTTGCCTGAAAGTTAGCACGATTATTTAGAAAACACCTCTGATTGTCGTCCAATTGTTTCTAAGCTCTTTGGGCATTATCAGATTCGCGAAACTGTTTATTACTGACAAATTAGGTATCTATGGTATTCGAACTCCATAACATTGGCTTATTTTAAGAGCACGTTACAATGGAAATTTAAATGGAAATATGCTTCCTTTTTAGAGATAGTCAGTCATTCGAAATCGAAATGTAGAAAACAATGATATTTATCCTTATGTTGTTTCGGGTGAGTTTGAATTTGAAAACATAATCAGAGGAAGCAAATTTTCGAGTGTGACTTATCCTTGAGTTCTTAGAAAACCAATCTCAAACCAACCTGTACAAATGCATTCATCGTTGGTTCATTACAGATGTCAGGGAAAGTTTGGCATTCAAAAAGATTATCAAAACAAACTTCTAAAATGCAAATTTATCTTTTGTTGGTTCAATGATCTAAATTGCCTTCGTTAAGAAAACTCACCAGTGAAAGGTTTCCGAGTAGTAGCTACGTTGCAGTGTCCGCAGGTTTTCTTACAGTTCTCCTAAAATTGTTGATCGCCTTTGAACGCTGGTAATGATTAAACGATATATGGTTGGTAATGGGAATATTGATTTACATGTATGCCAGAGCCAAGCTAGGTTTTCCAAATATTCACTAAGTTAACCTTTACAAACGCAGCCATCGACGGCGAATTGCAAACGGCCGGGAACTTGGAGCATTCCAAACTTTGGTCATCGCACATCACTGAAAATCAATATCCATCAGGGAAATGGAATACAAAAATGATGGAAACATCTTCAGCACCTTATTTAGTTTTTTTCTATAAAACTAGGCTATCAGTTTCAACATCAACAATGAGTACACTATTGTTGTAACTTCCAAGACGTGCATCGCAAAAAATTAGAAATTCTGAGAATCAGAATGCATTATTAGAAGACTAGGACTCGCTTCGCTCGCCCTAGCTGGAGGCCTGCGGCCCCCAGACCCCTGCACGCGCGTTGCTCCCTCGCCAGCTTACGCTGGCTCGGTCGAAACGCGCGCACGTAATGAAAGGCTGAAAAAAAAGAATTTGAAAAAAAAGAATTTGAAAAAAAAAACCAAGTTTTGACTGAAACTTCACAAAAACTACTGAACCAAATCAGTTGTAGTTCTCTGAAATGTTATAGATGTCTGTTAAAAGCAAAAATAACAATATAATACACATAATATGGGCCGATTCGTAATCGACTGATTTGCCCATTAATTTTGTAAAATTGCTTTTAAACATGAGTAATTTCCTAAAATGACCTTTAAATGCTATTATATTATTAATTTGAGTGATTTCCAATTATTTTTGAATACTTACAAAATTTGCAAAACATATGGTCCTCACGGGGGTCGAACCCGGACAACTTGCCCCCGTGACGGCTCGCGAGACAAAGCTGCAAACTACTCGGCTACGACGGCCCAGCATTTATCTTTCCGGAGCCATAACTCATGTCAAAGTGGATGGATGACATTTAAATTTTGGCGGTATGCTTAACTTAGCTAACAGAAGCTACTGCCAAAATTTCATAACTTTACACCCTTCCTTCAACAGTGGGTCTATTAACGTATGTTTTAAGGCAGAATGTAGTCTTTTTTAATATTGGTCAATAAACAAATACTACAATATTCTCTAAGTAGTTGAACTTACTGTTTAAAATTAGTATTGGCCCTTCCAGTAGATCCTGCTCAGCTAAATCAAGGCAGACCATCCGATCGCAGTAAATTCTGCAATTTTAGACAATCAAGTTGAAACAGTGCCACCTTAACGTGGCTGATCCTTGATGATAATTTAAATACCACTAACCACTAGCTCAAACCACTGCTCTAACAAGCGGGTGCCCTGTGGTTAGAGCAGCGGTCTCTGAATCCGCGAGGATTTGAGGCTGTGTGTTCGCTCCCCGTAGCTGCAGAAGGCTTGCAAAACCAGCAGCTTATTTATCCCACGTTTTTTGCACCCGAAGACTGAATGTTAGAAAGGAGCTGTCTCTGCTCAGAAGATTCCGGAATGAATGGCCGAAGCCTTGCCTCGAAGAATTCTACTATTATTGTGATACGAGGGATACAAGAAAATAAACACTTTAAATACTTTTTTTAAAAGTTTAAATACTCGTAGTGGTTTTAGCCCTGTCAGAAGTTGGATATAATACTTTTGTAACTAGTAGAAAAAGTATAGATGTTCCCCGATGTTTTTTTGTAAAAGTTGAGAACGTTTTGAAAATTTATGATATTAGTCATACCTTCTCATGCGGTCT
>JAQGAV010000210.1:0-41424 GCA_034691345.1 Phasmarhabditis papillosa
TTTTGAATAACTTTTCAACCTGATTCAGAAAACATAAAAAACAAGGAAAGAAATTTTTGGGTGTACCGTGCCTTTAATTCAGACCTCCACATATCAACTTTCAATAGGAGAAAGAAAGAAACTGCTTCAAAGTGCACTTGCTAGAAGGCTAATTGTATTTCAGGTTCGAGAATCAGCCTAGCGAAATGTTCAAAGAACAAATAAAAGTACACAAAAGTACTCTCTGACCTATTTCATGCAATTTCTCTAGACCTACTCATGAACACCCAGACGGACTGCGAGAACACACTAACAAATCATTGGAAAGCTGCCAAGGGCTGGCTCGGGTAGTTGCCAAGAATAAAAGTTAATCATTTTACATTCTATTTTATATTTTATTCTATTTATGAAAGAATAAAGATTTTATATGGTATTTCATTTTGGCTCTGCTAAGTTGGGTTACTGTAGCATGTTTGAACATAAAATGGTTAGAAAACCATATTTGCGCTAAGAATTTTGCACTTTTGGCTCGTTAACGTGGATTATCACCAAAGACAATGATTAAAATGTGTTTAGTTTCTGGAAATAGCGTCTAGAGTTTTGCAATTTGCCGCAGGGTTGTGTGGGCGGGATACTGGTACCCCTTTGTCCAAAACCCGCCCCAAGAGTAATCTAAGCCCAGGGTGGCAGGCTTTTAGAAATGCTATAATTTTGCTCAAAATCAATTCAACAAAAATCGGTTTTCATATTTCAACTCAAAATGACTATCTCTATCGAATATGACTTAAAAATAAGAAATATTTTTGAGTGGACGGTGCATTCAAGAAACAAACTTAATATTTCATTTTATTGTATTATATGAGAAATGTATTCTTAAAATTTTTTAAAGAGTGAGTAGGTTAATAAGTTTAATATAAGGAGTGCAATTGTTTAACTATAAATTACTTAATATATTAACCTATTTAGGTTTTTAAGTGTTGCACTACCATGCTATTAAGATAACGCGATAAAGTAATAAATGAGTGTTTTATTGTATTAAGTATTTCAGGCTTTTCTTACTTACATATACGATTTGATTAGAACGCGAAAGTTCAAACTCGGCAAAAGTTGAATAATTTCCTCTGTATGCGTTGAAAGTGCATCGCGCGGGGCGCAGTGTACTTTACGGACATGAGCCCCAATATGCGCGTCTGCCATGCGAAAGGTGTATTAAATAGAGAGAACTTATAGTAGGGGACGGAACATTTACTTAAAAATGAAAATTTTTATGTCATATTTTAATAGAAAACCTAGATCGGGTTCGAGGGATGTAAGCATCTTGGGCGGTAGAAAGTTTTGAATCGAATTATTTTAAAGACAACTCTCTATTGCAATTCCGATCCGCCGATCGAGGCTTTGCAATAACTGCTCCCCAAAGCAGGCTAAAAACATTTTAACATTTTTGGAAATAGTCATATCGCATTTTTAGGTTGAATCGGTAGCATTATTATTTTAAAAGTGTCATTAATTCATACCCCAGAGTATGTATATGAATTGACTTTAAGAAAAAGCCGCCGGACCACCCAATCAGAAAAGTAGGGAAATATTATTAGGACATATCTTTATGTCACATTATGTGTTGATGGCAGAACGTTGTGCAAGCCTTTGAGATGCACTTTAGGTGATCGTGTGTAGGATCAAGCTTGAACAAACATAAATGCTCAAACCAAACACAAGAGGTTCCACTTTCTAGCATTTCTGGAAAAATTGTAGAAATTTTACTTGTGTACATTCTAGGAACAGAGGATTTCAATACTTTCCTTGAACTACAAGATAAAGAATACATCATTTGTCAAATTATTACTACGATATAAAGAAACATGCAACAGCTGAAAGTTTTGATAAAACTAGTAAAAGTACAGTTATACTATTCCCCGCTTCAATACTGCAAGAATGATACGAGACGTATGATTCATATATATTACAATGCACTTGCAACATTTCGCTTTAATAATATCGCAGGGGGTTTTACACGTCTTAAAGATACTAACTTTAGCTATGCTACTTTACAAGGAACAGGGTACTGCCTGAACTAGGGTAGTACACCGGGTAGTCTGCTCGGGTATTTTAATTTTAGAATTACTTGAATACCCTGGTATTTTCAAAAATTAGACCCACACCCAACCATAAGATAAACCGGCCTCCCAATATGATTAGTGGTACCAGAGTGCTCTCTGTTCATAACAAGGAAGAGTTTGCATGTCCTTTCCCACCTATCATTTTCATTTCGAATCTCTGCTAACCGTTCTGCCTGCAAAGTGCAACCTAATTTTTCACCATTTAACAAAAGTGATGTGCGCGCCGCGTCGCGCCAGCTAAAAAACGACTCATTTGGTTGCGCTACGCCGTATGGCAAACGGCCTCCACGCATGAAAAAACAATGAACACCAATATAACAAGCGCAGTGTTTTTATAAGCAAAATAAGGACATTTGTACGTTTATGAAAGAGGATGGCGCGTTTCCATTTGAAAGCGAAGGAAGTCTGGGAGTAGGGTTTATTCGTTATTGGCATTCGATTCCGCATATGTTAGGGTTAAAATATTAACGTGCCCCGGCCTGGCCAGGATCGTAGTTCTTATAAGTCGGCTCGACCGGAGCCGCGTCGATGCTGGAAAATTGTGGAAACGGACTGGTTCTTTATCACCAGTGGTTTACTTACCCAACTTATCGTTCGAGTCTCATTGTAAAATAAGACTTCAACTGGTAAAATTAGAAAAAATAGGATTTTCAGGAAGAATTTTCAGTTTTTAATAGGGAGTGCATTCTTAGTGAGTGAAGCAACTAGAATTGGCGTTGTATGACGGCCTATTCCATAAAATGCACTCTTGTTCGGTTATACATCATATTCTAGCCCCCGTTTATTAATGAGCAAAAGTACATCCGTCTCATGATATTCAGATTGAATGAACTCAATTATAAAAGCTGCTAAGCCCTCGTAAATTTATGTTTGAACTCGATCCGAACTACTAGAACAAATTATGTTTTATGTAAATCTATGACAATTTATATGACAAACTTCTACTTTCGCTTTAGAATAATATTCCTTGTCAATCAGCTTTGTCTATTTTTCTTAGGTGTAGACCGTAGTTGCATATGACTTTCGACTGCTGTAGGCTTTCTTCGTTTTCTTCGCGGTGGTTCTTGGGCAGACTTCGATGGTCTCGCAGCGAACATGGGCATCTAAACGTGTTTCTAACGGGACTTCTTTATTTTACATAAAACTTCTGTGAAATTAGAAAAGTAGTTATTTTGTATTATTAGTTCAAGGATTTAAGCTAAGATACCTATAAACATATAACAGTAAACTTTTAGTATAAACTAAATAACAACTTACAGTCTTTAACGAACTGAGGAATAGTGCGGCTGCATAGTCATTCTCGTCAACATTTACTCTTCTAGAGCTTCCTACTTCCTCAACCTGTAGGAAAAATATATCAAAAAGTAGAAGCAGAGTAATATTAAATATTAAAATCGTATTAAGTAAAGTTGGTTTCGGTTACCTGGATGGATTCGTTAGTAGTTTCAGTTCGACAGGTTTGGGATGAAGCATCGATTACAGAATTATTCGGCATTTGCTTCGAAGAAGTTCTGCTATCAAAATTATGCTCTGGGTAGTCAACTTTGTTGAGACGAGAATGCTGAAATACAACTAAGTAGTGTGATGGAAAAAATATATACCGGTTTAATTATATGTCTTTGAAGCACACTTCGATTAGCGAGAAATTCGGAACTAGATGAAACTGCGTTTTCTGGACTCTCTTCCAGGATTGATTGGCATGGATCTTCGGGAGGATCGGACATTTCCTAATAATCAAATTAGTTTGGATTCTAAGCATTTTACGAAACTCACTGTGCCACTAGAACTAGCCACTTCACACTCTGCACCAATGTGCATAGAAGGAAATTCCAAAGTATTAACCTGTAAATCATTAAATTTTAAAAACAGTTAATAATATTTAACCGAACGTACCAACTGGTCACTGTCTCTTAATATGAAAGTATTTCGCTCAATTAGCGGTTCCTAAAAATATCGATACAGTTCTTACTCCACAAGTTGAAAACGTACCAATTCGGTAAAAGCAATCAATTGTTGCGCTAAAGTAGAATAATATTGACAGACCAGAATACAATAATGTATGTACTTCATTTCTGTTAAATATGAATGATCCAAATATCGAATATCAAATTTTGGATAGGGGTTGGAGACGATACTTTTCTCGTAAAATTTGGAACTCTAAAAACAATAGTATTATTCATAAGATAACTTGTATACTTACTAGAATAACTTTATCATCCCTGTAAGTAATATTCCACTGTCTTAGTTTAACTAAATTATGGACCACACAGAAATAAAACATGGCCGCACGATGAAAAACACCTCGGGCAGTACACATCGTTCCTGTTGTTACAAAAGACGGTAATTTGGTTACTCCAGGAAGTTTGAGATATTTTGCGTCGGAATAGCATTGTAGGTGAATGTTGGTCTGTAGTCTGACTTCTTTTCCTAGTTGGAGGTCGTAAAACTCGGCTTCGGTCAGAGGCACAGTTAGATGATTAGCAACACACCGAATCGGGAAGCACAGACTATCGAAATTGCCAAAGTTCTTGGACACTTTGTCGTAAGTTAGTATTCCAGGATCTACAGGAGTTGTGAATCCTGGGTAGGGCGGTAATGGGTTCAGTATATGGGGTTCTTTTAAGGGGTCCTCAATAGCTGGTAGGGGTTTGTATCTTAGTTTCGCTTCGTGTAGAATATCTTCTGGAGCTGCATAAGGAGTGCGAAAGGGCACGTGAAACGGTATTTCATCAAATAAGTCAGGGGCTGCCTAAACGGTTAATAATGTAATTACTTATAAGCAGTAGTTCTGCTTCCAACAAAAACCGACCTGCGATGAACTTATTATTCTGTTTTTTGGTGATATTTGGTTGGAAGACGGAGAATTGTTCTGTAAGTTAGTATAATATAGTCTAAGAAAAGGGGCAAAATTTTGCACCGCTCTTTTGGTATAATTTCACTGTTAATTGTTAGATTTATTTGAAGAAAAAAAAGATCTATATTCTGAATTTGGAGATAAAAATGCGGAATATCTTAAATTTCCATTGATTTTTGGATTTGTCTAAATAACAGGTAGAAACCCAATGAAAACAATTACCCGGCAGAGTGTGCTCGAATTTTGTATCAGATAGTGCAGCTGATTTTGTTATTGCACAATTATAAATATTTTACAGGTACTTACTTCGTCGGTGGTTTTTTGCGGACTTCTATCACAATTGAATTGGTATAAAGCAGCTTTTAGTATGTTATCGATCATTCGATATTTAATCTAAAATTATTTTTGTTTTAATATTTAACAATAATTATAATAAATATATTCTCTACATATTTATGTTACTGCTTATTAGTGTTAGGGAACTCGGTTCGAAAAAAACGAGCCCGGGTATAAAATTCAAGCTTAAGCTCAGATCGGAGCTGGAAATGGCTTAAAACAAACTAAATTGGAAGTGATCAATGAAAACTTGAAATTACTCTTCTGAGGGAATCGTTCAGCCGGCTTCCATCTCCCAAAGAACTCATCTTGCGAAGATTGTAGCTTCTAAAGAAAAAGAAAATCTTTTGATAAATTTTATATAATGATAAACAATGATTTAGCAGCATAAGTTAACCAAAAAAATATTGTTCATATAGGCTTTCTAAATCCTACAAAACATAGATAATTATTAACAGGAGAGTTGAATAAAATGCCGAAAATAAATTCTAAAATTCTCGTGACTTATCGCTGATTGAATCCTGTGGGAATTTTTTAGGCCTCTATCAAAAACAAGAGATTACGGTGCTTTTAGAGAGTTTTATCTTATTCCACAGATTTAAAAAAAAACTATTAACAAATAGAGAAGGCAGGTGATTAGTATTGAAGCCATATGCATATTTTGTAGAGGTTATAACTAATGGGTGGTATCTAATTGAGGATTACCCAAGGGCGGATAAGCTTCAATTATCCACCTTATCAACAAAGATATTGATTGTTTATATGAGCATCGGCTTAAAAACAAAGTTGCTTCACTAAAGTAGTATTTAAATATAGCAAAAGAATCTTAGTTCGGTCACTAGTTCAATCCCATTGGGCTAAGTATCACGCTATGACTAAAACCAATACAGTAAAGAGCAACCGATATAACCTGTTAATAATGAACCTTGTATAAAAATGATTTATCTATTTAATATTAATTCATGGGAGATAAAAGTTTTACAGACAATAAAGTAATAGTATGAGAAGTTATGACCGTATCAATCAATCCTGAGACTAGACGAAATTCACAAAAACAAAAAAACAATAATCACGGGTACCGAAAGCCAATCAATATACTTGTAAGATGTTTTAAGAAAGTAAATAGTATCACATATTCTTCTACTTATCGTGTCTATGGACACTGTTTCCATGCACTGGGTCGGTCAAATCGTAACAATTGTTCTATCCGAAACATCCAATTGTTAACTGTCATCTGAAAAATATATTTGTGAATGTTTCACCAGCTTAGTTTTCATGAATAAAGTAAATTTAGAGATATCAGAGATATTGAATAAACGATTCAACCTAGTTAAGATGAAACTTAAAGATAACATAACCGCGAACAAAACGGAACTATATTCAATGCATAATCACTTCAAAATAGTTCTGTTTCTGACCGTTCTCATGTCAATGACTGTGTTTTTAGAAGTCCCATTAAGTTAGGTTTCGTTTTCTACCAATTGTGTAAAACTTACGCCTCTCAGCTGGCTGGCCAGTATATCCTCCAGAAGAATAGTCCTGGCTGACGGTAGATTACTTGTGTACTTGGATTTCAGTTTAGCCTTATGGATACTATTCTAAAGAAACAAAATGAAACTCTCTTTTCTGTTTAACATTACCTTCAAAGTGGTGGATGACGGTTGGGTGGGTTGATAACTTCGCCGAACCATTTCATTTGGTGATCTCCGAAGCTGTAATGCGAAGGTTTTTTGAAAAATTTCACTAAAATTCTAAAACTTCTATTGAAAAAGTCATACCTTTGGAATTTGCCATACTGGGTGTGTTAAAACTTCTATTTGTTGTTGTGCCTGTCTGCCCTGAGATGTACTGGGCGCAGATGGGTAGAAGACAATTGGATTCATTGCCTGGCTAGAGGACCTCCCATTTTGTAGTTTTGCGACTGTGGGGTTATTTGTCTTAAAATAATATTATTAATATGACTATTAAAACTACTACTATCTTACTATAATTGAGGTGGCTTGTGGGATGTTTATATTATTTGCATGGCTTTGATGTAGAGAATGCGTCGAGTAGTAGAATGACGGCTAAAATATTGATCTTATAGTCCGATTCTAGAGTAATAATAGAGTTTTAAACAATAAACTGGTTGAAAATGGTTCAGAAGGTTTTAGAATAACCAGAATGTAATCAAAAATTACCCAAAAATCGCAAATAAAGAAATATATATATGTGATATACATCAAAACTATTGCATGTGATTGTACTAAATTTGTTATTTTAAATTTTTAGTGGATCCCTTTCGTTCCGCCTATAAGTCTCATACTAGAAAGTTTCCGGTCAGTGCCCTGAGCTCGTCAGTAAGAGAGGCCTAAGTCACATTTAATTTTCACTCTTGAATTAGACTATATGATATTATTTAATGTATGATGTTGTTGAAATCACTTTTTTACCTGATTATGTATGGTGGGATTTGGCTGAGGATCTGCCGGTGGGGTGAACATGAACCGCGGAGCCGGACTGTAAATTTTATCAACTTCACCGTTTGTCTCCTAAATATTTAAATAATCTTAATAATATAATAATATTACTAACCACAAGCATGGGTGGTGTGGGTGAATTGCTAGTCAAAGGCACGTAATCTTCTGGGTTTACAAGCGACATTCTAATATCTATAATGAACATACATAGTAGAGTTGGGCGTTTTGACCCGTTTTACCCCAAGCCGGTTTCGGGTTGAAACGGGTTGGATAGGTTCATCAACTAATGTATAAACATTCTAATTGTAGTCTGTATCAATAGCAAAATACACAGTATTCTGAGCAAAAGCGGTGATATATGTATAACATTGTATGCTTTCCTAGAAACGCAACTATTTTTACTTGAAACCACTGCTCCCCAGTATCTGGGGAGCGAAGGCGGCGGATCAGAAATATGTAAGAATTCTTTTTTCGCGACACATTTTAAAATATTTTAGACTAAAATTGTTCTGTCTTTCTTTAACTTGTTACAAACTACTTGTAATCGCTTAAAATTGTAAAATTAGGGTTCTTTTTGAAAATTTCGGAAAAATAAGTTCCAATACGGAACTTGAAGAAGTATGAAAGCATATGGATGATATGTGAATCGATTAAGAAGTGCTGATTACCGTGGATGGTTCACAGGGCTCTAAACCCAGGTATACTCTTTAGAGGGGAAAGATAATCAGTTATGAAGAGATTGGTAACTAGGTTAGACAGTTAGAGAGAAGAGCGTTAGCTGCAGATAATAGAAACGGATAATCAGCTATGAAGAGCTTATGGTAGGGGGATTAGCAAGCTATGCATTAGAATTCTAAGAAAAACCCCATCCCTTAGTCAGGATAGAGTCATTTTTCAAGACGATCCAACCAGAGACTGGTATAATAGACTGTGAACTTAGAGTACATGGATAAATGTTGATTATTTGATTAATCCTAGCTGGAATAGGAAGTCTTACTAGTTGGAATTGTAATCTAAATATCAGCATGTATTAACAAATACACTTTGTTTCCTCGAGTTCACATACTAATATACGGCATAGCGTCTTTCAATGAGAATATTCGGAATACGATAATATTTTGTTGATGGTATGTGAGAATAATTGTTATTTTCACCAAAGGGACAGGTGAATTTGTGTTATTTGTTGAATTCGGAAAGTTAGCGGAAATTTCGAATACAGTATACCAGGGATACGGGTGGGTGGCTCTATTACTGTGTTCACGTAGGGTGCAGTTATAGAACTATCCAAAGTTCCTGGGAACAGGAACGTTCAGTTTGGTTAAACAGTTTGTAGGGTGGTTCTATTTTTAGGATTTCAAGTCGTTTCAAGTTGACGGGAGTCGTTTTTCTCCAATGAATATGGAAAAGAATGATGATCTCCGTTCAGAAGGGTGTGGTCATTACGGCTTTGGTTATAAGCTATTTCTGATGTGAAACTATGTTCTACAAAGGTTCGTTTCCGAAAAACACCTATAAGTTTGTACAGAGTTCCCTCTAATATTAGGTTGAAGTTTTGTTCACTTATTTTCCTAATTTCTTTAGAACAAGATTCTTAGTGATATATGATGCTATTTTTATGTTCTTTTCTTGTTTAATTAAATTATTATTAAAATTCTGCACTCTTCGAGTTCATTTCTTGCATTCCCGTATTGTTGGTTAACCATGCATAACATGTTTTCTACTGATACAGAGCTTATTTATTCTTTTAAAACAAATTCAAAAACAATAAAGCTCTGTAGTTAGCTTTATTTGTTATTTATTCTGCTAGCGATAAGGTATGATAGTTCAATTATTATTTACGTCCTATTTCTATAAGCTGACCTCCTATTTCTAGTACAGTTCATAAGTTGTTGTTTGTTACTCTGGAACTATTTCTTATAGATGAACGCCTAATGCAGATATTTCTATAGTCTTTTCTATAACCTTTTCTTAAATAGATTGGATTTCAGGAACGATTGGAATCCTGAAGCGTAAATACCTTATCCCCCCTTTCTTTAGCACAATCTAAAGAGACTTCCATTTTGCAGGGCTTCCTCGTTATCTTATAAAAGAATGTAACTGTCAATTATAATCACATTTTTCTTAACTTGTCCGTATGATTCATCCTTGAAATTAAAGTCGAGTGTGGTCTTTACATACTGTGCCGGCGGTCATAATTAACATCACGCCATTGCAAGCCACACGTAGACTATTCGCTGTCCCAGTTTAGAAGTAAATTCGAGAAAGTTGTAGACCAATAACATTTATTAATCCCTACTCATAATACATAGTCATTAGTAATAATAATTAAAATCTATTATATATACGTTTTCCAAAAAGAGTTTATTAGTTGAGCTTTCGGTGAAGTAATAAAACTTTATTAATTATAAACTATAATTTAATAAAAAAACAGTATATTATAGTATGTATTAACAAACTCATTAGTTAATAATATATATTTATCTTTATTTGCTTGCCTCGTCTTTAAATATCACGTGACGTAATATAAAGCACATGACATATCCATTGCAGCTTACATCATCGCCTTATCCTAGGACTTAGATCAGCGCTGAATCCAACTAGCATGGTCTATGGGTCGCCTACTGTTGCTCGGTGGAACTATCTTTGTACTTGGGACTTTGTTAACTAAGGTATCTTTATAAATATTATTATTTTGATAATAACATATATTAATGTTCAAATAATCATATAATTCAGGTGGTCTTGGCTCAAGGAGAAGATGGTTTCATTAGCGATGATGGCATTTTAGAAGAGGTACACTTATGAAGCTTAAAAATAAACTATTATTTCTTTATATTCAGTTAGCCCCTCCATACGAACAACAGTATACCTATACTACACCCAAATGTTGTAAAAATCCTACAATTAAAGATGTAGCTTATTTACTGGTATGTTTTTTATTTAATTTATTTTATTACTTTCCTTCTTAGGTGTCCACAATGGACGGGAAATTAGTAGCCTTAGATATTGCAAATGAAGGTAACATAGTATGGGAAACTGACAAGGATGGACAGCCTCTACTTTCGGGTACACTCGGGAGTATGCCGGTAGGTTATTCAAATAAAAATATCAACTTTATTTAAATAAAAATAATAATAATAAAAATATAATAAAGTTTTGAATCAGTTTTTTTCTTGATTTTCTACCAAACTGAGCCTTGAACACGTCCTGCAGTATATGATTATTACTTTAACAAGCCTTTAACTAGTTTAATTCGCTGGTAATCATTTAACTTTGAAAAACGTAGTTTCTAAAGTTTGTAAAATTTAAGAATAATATAACCATTAACTATTTATTGTATTTTTATTACAGCCAATCATGAATGATGACAAGTCGTTCAGCCTGGTTCCGGCCTTAGATGGTTCTCTTTATATGTATTCTATAGATGACAGGTTACTAGAACCTATTCCCTTAAATGCAGATATGCTTCTACAGGTATTCAGTTATTTGTCAACTATATAATAGATATTTTAGGCTTCTGTTAAAATTGGGCATGATGCTGTTGCTGGAGGAAAGATTGTCACAACTACTGGTATTGATCCGATCACTGGAAAAGTAAAATAATAACATTTGTATTTTATAAACTATTTGTTTTAGATAAGATATCATTGTGGGACAACAGCTTGTGAAACAAGTAATAACGATCTACCATCTTCGACTTTAGTATTTCGAAGAATATCTAATTCAGTTAGGGCTGTTGATGCGTTAACTGGAAATGAAAGGTTAGTAAACACAATTAAACTATAAATTTGATAAAAAATAAACTGTTGATTATAAAATATCTTCAGATGGAATCTATCCGTGGCTGAATATGAAGCTTCGCTGGTTCTGGACAGAATGAATTCAGCATCCTATACTGATAACCCATCTAGGTTAGTTAATACTTTATGAACTGAATAAATTTACCATTCATAGATTCGGCTTTCTTTTTCAACCCCCAGATGGAATAATAACCGCTAAAGATGCTTGTGGAAATGTAATGTGGAGCCGCAGCGTGGGTGGTCATATTGCTAAAATATGGTTGCTAGAGAATGCTCAACTAAACGAGGTAATCTCTATTTTAATTTTATAATGTTAATGATACTTTTATTTAGCTTTCTTTATTCGATTCTGCGAATATACAATCCGTGTCACCGCTAAGAAATAATGCAGATAGTTGGTTTTATTTAGGTGTTTTCGCAATTTTAAATGTTTAAAATAACAAAATGTTAAGGAACTGTAAATCATGAACCGTTCATAATGCACTCTAAGGCTGCTAAGAGTGAACTGCGACGACTTGCCAAGCATTCGCTAGATGTTCACGAAATAAATCATGCCCCAGGAACGCAGTTGATGAGAGCTTCACACAATGTTTTCGAAGTTCAGGATACCACTTTAGGTAAAGAAATGTTTGACTTGTAGATCTTTTTTTATTATTTAGACGGTTTACTCTCACTCTCATACCGACAAAGTTTCACAGGACAACGGAATGTGCGCAGTAATGACAAGGAAGTCGCTACCAATGACCGACAAATGCAAGTCGTTTCTAGAAGTGAGTTAATTGATTTTTTGGTTTGTACCATATTTTTGGATATTTTAAAGTTATTTATAGGACAGAGTTAACTATCAAATGTATTTTCCATCACACAAGTTATATTATATTTTCTTCAGGTGTGGGCTCGTGTTCTAGTTCGGATAGTGTTGCTCTGATTGGAGAACGTGACATGCGACGTTCAGCACTCAGGGATTTTGAAATGCGTGAGTTTTTCTTACAAATTTATTACATCTAAACAGTAATCAGATACAAAACGAAATCGGTATGATGATTTTGCTTACTTTAACTTATACATTATGTCTATGTATTAAAATCATTATCATTTAAATATTATATTTAGCTGACGAAGGATGGTTCGTAATGAAACCAAGAACACCTTCATACTCACAAACAGATGGTCGGTTCTCTAAGCCAGTTCATTGTGCGGCCAATTTTGTCAGAAAGATTGAAGCGAAGTTGGATAGTGCATGGTTAGTTACGTATTTCATGCTTTCAACCGCATCGTTGTTTAGGAATGTTTCCTTAACTATTGGACTGGTTTCCTTATTCTCCGTCGTGGCTGGGGTTGCAGCTTCTTTCGGAATTGTCAAATATCGTAAAAGAAACGTGGGTCTACCCCAACTGGTGACGTCGGTGTCCATGGAGAGCACTAAAAGCACCTCCGATTCGAGAAAGGTCCGTTTTCATGAAAACATATATAAGGCAAATATAACATAAACTATAGATCTAGTTTGTAACAAAATTTCACTCAAAATACAACTCTAAGCTATATATCGAACATTGTTTATTAGAACTATACAACTTTAGATGAACAACAGTTCATTGGATTATATTTGTGTAATATTTGTGATTAAACGCACGGTACACCCAAAATTGACATAGCAATTTTTATGGAAACTAGGGGCTGTGTTGCGTTAGGAGAACAGCCGTTAGAAGATGTCCTCCTTGAATTTTGAGCATTTTTACCCTTTGGAGAGAAAAATATAAAGCAAAAGTAGAAAGCAAGTCGATCATCGTTTACAAAGATTATACCAAAAGATAGAAAATCTGAGTTAATTTGTAGTTAACATTATGTGAACTCTTGTACGAGAATCGTTCTTGTACGAGTTTAAAATTCCAGAAAAAATAGATTGAAACAATCCCATATCGCAGGCTAACCCGGCCTTATAGTTTTGAATAGGATATTATTGTATTGCCGGTGGTTAGTATACTGGTCATTTTAGGTCAATTTTTTTTTGTTATTTATATTATTTTTTTAAACTTTTGATTATTTTTAACAATCTTAAATATTAAAATTTGAAATGATTTTTTGATTGTACCGTGCCTTTAATATTGTGTTTATAATTTTTTTTTCGCAGACTGCTGAAACCCGGTCCACTTCTTGCGGTCCTTCGGTAGCTGGAATTGCTCATTCTACGGATGTTTCTGTAACTCCTATTAACAGACAAAGAAGAAGCACTGCAAGCAGAAACAGTAGTAGTGAACCTTTTGAAAGCAAGTGAGTACAACAAAGATATAATATATTTCAATATAATCCCGTTTTTAAAATATGGAACATTCGAATTTCCAGATTTTTAGTGGATTTTGATCCACTCTGCTGCCTTGGTCGAGGTGGCTTTGGAGTAGTGTTCAAAGCGAAGCATCTACTTGATGAAGCCGATTATGCGGTGAAAAGAATAGCTGTAGCAAATAAGTTAGTTTTACTTTGTATATATATTGAAATAAATGTTTTGTTAACTAAAATGATTTAGTGACAAGTCAATCGAAAGAGTTTTGCGCGAGGTGCGCGCTATGGCAAAGTTGGAACACAATGGAATTATTCGGTACTATCACACTTGGATTGAAAGACCACCCAAGGGTTGGCAGGTAGCTATTAAAAAGTTAGAATAATACAAAAACTCTATTTTTAGGAAGAAGCTGACAGGGACTTGTTGAAACGTCTAAAGGGAAAAAACACAACTGAGACCCAAGAAATCGAAAACGAAGTTGGAAGTCTTGTAGAAGAAATATGTGACATAATTGAGGCATCTAAAGGAGATGATAATACTTCGGAAACCACCAGGTATATAATTTAAATACTACGAATAGTTCAAATGCTTTAAATATTTATCGATTAAATAGTTTTGATCGAACTTAGGGTTACCACAAGAATAATATCTGATTTTTCAACAATCTATTATTTATAGTGACTTTTCTCTAAGCAAGAGCGATGACAGCAGCGATGGCTCATGGGCCGAACCATCTGGAGCACTTCAGCAGCTTAAACCAAAAAGCAACTTCCTCGCCGACAGTAGTAGTGGATCAGAAAGTGACAACGAGTCATTAGATTCAGCATCTCCCAACCATAGAGGTAGCTGAAAAAGATGTTTGCAACAAAGTATTTTGTTTCAGAATGTTCGGATAGTGTCATTTTTGATCAACCTATACAGAATATTATTGGAAGCGGTAATTACATTTAGAATTATTAAGTTATACTTGACATTTAAGAAGACTCGGAGAGCATAGCTTTTATAGCAGACCTAAAAGTAGACTCGGCTTCCATATCGAAGAACAATATCAGCAATTTGGGAACTGAGGTAGTTTTGAAAACAATAGCTTGAATATATTGGATTGTTAAGCTAGTATTGGCTACAACAGTGGACGAGGACCTACTGGCCACTACTTCTACTTCAAGCCATGTATATTTGTATATACAGATGCAGGTACTTATTTTTATTAATCAATGAATTTAAAAATAAAATAACAGTTTATAAAACAATTTTTTTAGTTATGCCAAGAAAGAACTCTGCACTCCTGGTTATCCAATCATCGTAATATCCAAGATCGTACTCTGGAGAAAATGAAGTCTTGGCTAGCTCAACTGTGCAGCGCTGTAGGCTATATTCACTCGCAAAAACTTATTCATCGAGATTTGAAGGTTTATTTTATTGAAATTAACCTTTTATTTATTATTTTTAGCCTCAAAACATATTCTTCTCTTCTGACGATAACCTAAAAGTTGGAGATTTGGGTTTGGTGACAAAATGTATGGCAAATGGTGAATACCCAGAGGTACCTCAAAACGAAGTCTCGAACAACGGTCCTTTGCATACGGATAATGTGGGGACTCGGTCTTATATGAGTCCAGAACAGGTAATTACTAATAATGTGTAACAATTATATTATTCTATTTTAGTTACAAAACAAATCGTATGATTTCAAAGTGGATGTGTTCTCTCTGGGACTTATTTATTGCGAACTGATTGTTCCCCTAAAAACAGTTATGGAAAGAAGTATTGCACTCAAGAATCTACAAAATGGTGTTATGCCTGATGTTCTTAAGAATTATAATGCAGAAGAGGTTTGTTAAAATAAATAAAAAGTAAAACAACACATATCCACAAGACAAGAATTTAAGGTGTCAGCTAACTAACTACTCTACTGAAGCGCTTGGAAACCGAAATTTCGCATAATGAGCGCAAATCTTGAACTATTAGCTAAAGGATCGCTCAGCTGACCATAAACGATATGAAGATCCAATAACACAATTTGTAGAGAACAGTATTTGAATCATAAATAACAACTTTTCGGCAGATCATCCAATAATGCATTAATCTGTTAATAGCAAACATAAGGCGCGTCTTTGATTTTCCTAAGCAAATGTAACTAATTCGATTTTTTTTAATTAGGCAGAATACGCGCTGAACGGATATAAGCTTGTAATAAAAAGCACAAATGTTTCCAGAAACTGTTTCCATTGTTTTTAAAGTATAACAGTTCTTGCCACCCATTATCAATACATATCTAATGATGTAGTTAAAACTTTAATGAATATAATGCATACATACGAATTCTACTTTTCTAGCGTGATATGATATCATGGATGACAAAAATTAACCCCGAAGATCGACCTACCTGCGAGGAAATACTCTGTCACGAATATCTAAGTAGCGTACAACGATTTGAACGTAAACGTTATTCCAGTGAGAAGTAATGTTTATGGCGGATTATTATTTATTCTTATTATTTTGCAATCTATAGATGAATAGTCTTCTAGATTATCACAATAATGCATATCTTATGTTTGTATGATTCAATTTGCTGGTAGTTAAGTAACTTCCCCACACTTTAAAACTGGTATTTGTGAACTGTGATTTTGAATTCAATTTTGTTACGTGTATATAAATTGTAAATAGGCAATTGATTAGATACATAAATCATTTTGTTCAATATAACAACCACTTTCATAAAACCAGCGACTGCCAGAACTCGACAAGATGGTTTGCTGAGGGTTGTGGTCTGCTCTCAGGAGGAAGATAGTGACTGTAAAGCATTGACATTCTCCTCGTGGTCATGAAAAATTATGTAAATAATATAAGACCTAAATAATCCTCGAAAACTGCTGAAGTGACTACTTAATATATATATATCTTACGGTTATAGTTATCGGTAACATATCTTCGACAACAGCTGCCCTGAATCAAGTTTGAACTACTTCCCATCCAATCATACCCTCTTTATAATCATAAAACAATCAGCTGAGGGGAACTTGACAATTCTAATCAGTTTAGATTGAAAATAATTCCAAATTCTAGTTTTCTTCTTCTTAAAAGCTACATTTTCCAAAAAAAATCCACGAAACTGCATTTAGACTGTATAGATCCCTTTTTTAAGTCGTATATATTGTTGTATTAGGTTGTTTGCTGCATTCACTTCCCCTCTATAAGTCGCATGGGCATGTTGAAATTTAAAATTTAAGAACAATCTCTGGTTCCCAAATTTACTTTGAACAAATGCTATTACTTTATTATTTTAAATAACAGTTGATACACATATAATGTGGTTAATTTAACGCAAAACATTGTATAAATAAAACCACTAGTAAAAATAGTTTAATAAAGAGCCAACGACCATTTAACAATTTAAAATGAGTGAGTGTAGAATATTATAGACTAAGTTGGCGAAAGTTAGTTTTGAACAAATATTCTTTCCTAAGCAAACTTCTTCAGTATTATTCATTCTTGTTGGCAGATAGTAAAACGATTGATAACAACATTTGCACCCTCATGCCGTATTTGCGTGGCAGAAAACAGCGTCTTCTATTTTTCTATTATTTTAAGTAAACAATATTTTAGAAGTGTTCTTCATTTAGTTTATGGATAGTATTGTTTAGTATTTCTCTTTTTTACAACAATATTTTAGAGTCAAAATAGCGCAATATATCCAGAATTACGTTAGCTCTAGCTTATTCAGGCTGAAAAAGGCCAACAAAGGGAACAAGTAGGTTATCAATTAAACTTTGTGGAATTCAAAACTTTGATTTGTAACTGGGAGGTGTAATATTTTATGGAATACCCGGTTCACTTCCTGCAAAATCACTTTATAATCTTACAAATATAATAATAAGGTTACTAAATAGTTTGATAGATAGTTTCTTATTTGTTAATCAAATGATAATAATATTCAGCAACGATCTCAAGGAGGAAGAATTTTTTGATGCAGAGGAGCCTATGGAACCAAATGCGATTTTTGTGAGTTTGGCTATTTTTTTTCTAAAAATCAAATGTTTTTGTTTAGCAAGTAGTCAGCGCTTCTCAACTACCAAATGGACCAACAGAAAACTTTCGAATGCAAAAAGAGAGGTAACCAAATGTTATTCGCATTTTATTAAATAGTACATTGTCAATTAATTATTACTCTTACAGTTTGATACGATTCTTTCGAACCGAAGAAATAACTCATCCGCATTATTGGATACGAGGCCACCAGGCGTTCGGTAAAAGAGAGGGCACACCTGATTTTGTATATGTAATGAATGGAAAATGGAACGAACAGACCCCCCGAGACTCTAAGTTATATCGGTTTACTGTTCTGTAAGTAATTATTTCAAATCTAATGGTCTCTCTAGGGTAGCCCGAACGGCCACAGTTTTATTTTTGCTATTGAACATCGTTATCTACTATTATTGAACTAGCTGGTACTATGATAATTTGATACATTTTGATCACAAAATTGTATCACCTTCCTATGGCTCCCTCCTTTCACTTCCTCGCTCCTAACATCTGTGATCTCGTGTTTCGTAAAAAGAATAAACAAACTTTAAACTTACTTTTTTATAATACGACTTCTATTTTATTTCCAGAGACTCACATGTACAACCGCTATGGAATCATTTGAAAAGAGCCACCTCTATAGCCCCAGGTAATTTTGTTCGATTGTGGATAGAAACACTCTCAGAAGGAGAACAGGTAGATATAAATAATATAATAATATTTATTTATTTATTTATTTATTTAATGTTTTTTTAAATTTAACCAGACATCAGGCTATTTACCTACTTCGTTATTCCTTATAAATTTGATAACAACAAAGTTTCCCTGTTCAGGATGATGCTATTGCTAGTGAACTACGCAGTCTGCCTGATTCCGGTTTCCCTTCGGACAACTTTATTGCACCCGAGGTGAGGTTTTATAGTATGATTCAAGAAGAAGAATGGACTGTTACTTGCGTATATTTTCGGTTTTCGAATACTTTCAGAGCCACTTTCCAAGAGATACTTTTTTAACACTTCCTTATTATTCTCGAATAAAACTATATATAGAGATAAATAAAAAAATCGGTGGATTGGGTGCCTTTACTCAAATGGCATTCATCTTAATCTAACAACGCTTTTCTACAGAATACCGCGATGTAAACCTAGCTCTAAATACAGACAATTTTAATAAACATGAAAATAGAACAGTAATAAACATAATATCCAAATGTTTTAGTTTGCCTTATATGTAAACAAAGATCGAAAATGGGAATGTATCAGAACGGAGCATCGGCGCTATACCTATGTTTATTTATTAATGCTGGTTGGGATATTTAATAATACCTTTTATTTATTTATTTTGCTTGCAGAAAACAAAGTCATTAAAGCAATTGACAAATGTTACACCGCCATTGGCTTCTTTCGATAATCGTTCTTTTTATATAAGTCGACTTAAACTTCTCGCTGAATATATTGAAAGATTACACATCCGAAACATAGCGCATGGTAACATATCGGTTAGTTTTGTAACATTGTACTTTATTGTATGAACACTTAGCATATATTGTCTGTCTTCACATTACGGTCCGCACTCCACTGTATGGTAAACAGGCTGGCGGATGGACGGCCATAAATCTGTTGGAATCGAGCCAAAATAATTAATCTGCGTTTTTTAAACACTTTTCAGTTGGAATAAAGTTGCACACGAGTGTTGGCTGGCTAGATCATACCCTCCCCTCCAAGTTAAAAATTAAAAAATAATAAAAAACTCGAAAAATTGAAGTTGGAAAATACAGATTTGTGATTTCTCAGACTTAATTTTTATTATATAACTACATTGACAACTAGAAGTTACCGAAATTGTTAGATAGTTAATTCATTTTAATTTTTAATTTTACACTTCTTGTTGTATCAGTGTTACTTAAGATGAGAAACGTTTACTACCTGGATGAAGGTTTTAACGTAAAAGTTTTCATCTCATCGGAGTGTTATTATTTTGCTCTGGAGGCAATTCGTGGCAGTGCTGACGTTGCTAAAAAGAGAAGAAAATTCTTTGATGCTGATCAGGTAAGCAGTTGAGATCTTCCTTTAACCACTGTCTTCTTCAGCGTGAAAATCCAGTGAACGTAGAAATGGCTTGCGATGTATTTGCTTTCGGCCTAATAATAGTGGAATTATTGGGGAGTCTAGAAACAAATGAGAAGAATGCGGTCACAAGGAGCATTAGACTACAGACGGTCATGGATACACTGAACGCATTCAGAAACTTTGACAGTTGTAGAATGCAATTTGTAAGTAGGAAAACTCATGGGAGACTCGGCTACTCGCTAACGAGTACACCGTTTGAGCGAGCCGTATCGTTCATCTCCATTGGAGACTATACTAGCATGATACAGTCTTAAAGATACTCTGTTTAATGTAATTTATGAGAAAAGAAAAGCTTATCCATCAAATGTCATTCACATTAGTCTATTTCAGTCTCAACAATGACGGGTATTCGGTATTGTTTCAGAAGTAACGGTTACATTGTATACAGTTCGACGTACCTTACCGTATGCTCACCCTAGCCTAAATATTATATTTTTAAATAAGTTTCTAATTTAAGGGCAAACTACTGGAGCAGATATTTCTGCCGCGCCCTCAAAGAATAAAGATGGGTGGAGTAGTGGAACATATGCAAAGAATAACAAGGAATATGCAAATATGACTAGAGAAGAGATCCAATTAAAAAACCGCTGCTCAAAATTTTAATAAGTTTTTTTCTGATATTTATCAACTTGTAATGATACATTTATTGGATATGTAATCTACAAAGAGAATAAAGAGTTACAAGTCAAATATTAATTACCTATCCTGCGTTTTGTACTATTTAAGATAAAAACAGTTTTAAAGTAAAATGTGGATCTGGAAAACTTTTTTTGTTTAATTGAGAGCTGTTAAATCCTACAGGGAAAGAATTAAGGACTGATTCTATCACTCGTTAGCAGATCTCCGAATCCAACTTAATAACAACTACTAATTTCTAAAACTTTCAAATCAAATGTAAACTGTAACTCTCAATTACCTGTAAAACTATTTTCCTACAGAACATGTAAGTGACTGAACATAATCGTGAAAGTGTTTGAACTGGCTGTTATGAGTTTAATATTGATAAACATCGAATAGGTCAATGTTAGTTGGGAGGTAGAATAGTATGATATTAGCAAAAAACAGCGTTATACAGAGAAAAAAATTCAAATCCGCATAGCTATGTATTTAGGAAACCCTTCACACCTAAACAATACAAAAGTTAGGATTTTCAATATACCAAAAATGAATAGTAAATGTAGTTCTTAAAGGCTGGATTCTCTTCAAAATTCTATCTTTATCTTTTTCATATCGTTGATCACATCGTCAATCGTGGCGCGCTCGGCTCTTGGTTTGAATATTTTCCCAAGTAAAGCGCCCTAAAATTAGAAAGTTTACAACATTTGAATATAGTATCTGCATCCGTTCATATGGAATATAGGACTCTAATGTTTTATTTTCTAGAGTATCCTACTTATTGCAAAAATTAAGGTGTGAGAAACCTAGTTTGTTCGACGATATTCTCGTTCCATAGGCTAAATTAGTTTACATAGATTTATGAATGTTAAGAAAACTGCTTCAAGAGAAAACTCACAAATGTATCCCTCACAAGATGGAACTCTTTAAATTTGTCTGACTTTAACAACTCGTCAAGCCCATTTTCTCTTCTTATGTTTTTAGTGATTGAACTCTTATGACCAGCAGTCAATGTACATAACAATTCGATCATACAAAGACCAAACGCGAACACATCGGTTGCTTTTGTCACATTTGAAGGATCCTCGCGCTGAAATACTCGTATATGTAATAATAGATATCCGTATTTCAGGAAACAATCATAGCTTGGTAGAAATTCCATAGTAGATACCTGCTCAGCATCAAAAAACTTTCTTCGTTTCTTGCCGTCTTCGGTTGTTGACTTTAGTTGTTCTTGCAGGAAGAAAAAGCATTCTGTGGTTATAAATATCTCGTCGTCAGCTTCACCAAGCCTAAGCCCAGTGCTAACTGGTATCAATAGAATATTTCTCATCTATAAACAGTGCAATGTTTAAATACAAAATAGGCCAATTGGTTCATTTATAGAAAATTAAACTTATAGAACATACCGTTATATTGCCGTGAACAGTGTTAGCATCATGCAGTTTTTTGATATACCGTGCAACATTCAAGAGTCGCTTAATATTCCTTGCACAAAATCTAGCATTATTATCCGTGTATTTATCAGCAACTTCTTTCAGAGTAGGCAGTTTCTGCAAGTCGTAAAAGTTTGTATTGATCTGATTTTTTCAGTTTTCTTTGCAGTTCCCATGCCTACTACTGTGAATTGCGAAAAATGTCGCTAGTTTAAAGAAAAAAGTAAATAGAATACTAAACATACCTTAATCATGAAATAGATATAGCGCGAATCTGATTTATTCTTGTCACTGCATTGCCAAATATTATTATCGTCTAGATACAACGAAAACTGGAATAAACTAAGTTAAAAATACAATATAACAAGCACATAAGATTAAGAATATGCCATAAAATATGTTTTTTAATATTCATTGTTGCCTACCTCAGAGGTGTACAGTTTTTTTCTCTGCTCTTCAGTCAGAGAACCAAAACCACTGTCAATAGATAATGAAATAGACTGATAAATCTGCTGTGCCTAAATAAACGGATGTTATATATAGATACATTTATATATATACATATAATGGTAAAATATTATTTGTATAATTTACAATGCTGACCTGCTGCTCGTGTGATACATTACTTTCTTGCCACATTCTCATGCAATTTCTTGGTAGGAACTGTGTCATTTTCTTCAGGTAGCTCCAAAGTTGTGTGACGTTTGATTGGCTGACAAAAATGTTATATATTTAATTCGAATGTATTTTATATTCAAGCACTTACTTCACGCAGAAACGGTACATTTTGCAGTTATCAACATTGTTCTCGTATGTTAATACACCAGTGAATACATAGAGAAAGTCGACGACGTCTTTTGCTTTAGCTCTAAGTTCCTCTTCTATATCTTCTTTTTCTTCTTTATTTTTGCAGAGAAGGAACGGATGAGCGATCATGTTTATGGTAAAGTTGCTAATGTTACTGAAAGAAAAATAGTATCAAATAAAGACTACTAACAATAATTATCGAGCCCTACTGCTACAGTATGCAACAGGATTTATGTTGCTAGGGCAGTATTCCAGCAAATGTGATATTAAATTAAAACAAGCTGCAAGTAATGGAGTTCAATATCCGCAACACAACTAGCAATAATATATGAGCAGTCACCATCAAGCGCTGCTAGATTAAAATCGATACATTTTTTGAAAAAATGCTCCAACATCATTTTAAATTCATTTTTACATAACAGCTATACTTTCCTAAATACTCCGTTGATAAGCTAACTGTTGCAAGTGACGATTACAGACAGGCATAATATATGTATAAAAACATGCGTAATTAGTTGTAAGAAATTAAATTTAAATACTGAGTAATGTGGACTCTGAGGACTATTTCAAATTGAATGAAGTACAAATAAACGGAATCATTTTTGAGACCCAAATACAATTTTAAAAAAACCGCTTGTTAATGGTTTCGAAATCAGTCACACACATGTTAGTTGCGTGTTTGTGGAATATGTTAAAAACCTACTGTTCCATTACTGGCTCGTTGTCTCTAGTTTCCCCAGCAGTATCATATCTTGACTTTCCAATAACATTCTGCAAATATCATAAATCTATTTTACTCTTTGCTTATTTACAGTTACTAAGTATTAAGTTGCTTCTTTACAGAACGTTGTCTTTTCACCAAATTTGACTAACTTACCATTATTCGATAAAGTATAGCAGGAACTGCTTTTCTCGGTGGTTGCGATGTTGTGTGTACGTCTTGTATTTCTCCACGTTTTATACCGTTGCTGCAAGACGGTTATCAATTAACAGACGACTGTCAATAAAATAGTTATTTGTTGAAGTAAGAGATATATTGTGAATATAAACGGGCAATGGTTATCTTTTATAGGGGAAGTGCATTCATGATAGCATACCTTCTAACTATAAACAAAGACTCCAAAATACCACCTCGAATATAGTCATCTATTTTGAAATATTTAACCACTATAAAGTTAGTGATTACTATTAGAGTAGCAACAAAAGTTTTGACAATAACCTCCCAGTCAGCATTATTCTTAATAACAGAAACCATAATATATGTAACACTTATTGTGTATAAGAGTACGGTGACAATCTGGAAGTGACACTTCATATGTTATTTAAGTTATATTTGTTAAATCTCAATTGTAAATGTTCTTGTATGTGCTTAAAGTGAAATTTAAACACTATTTAATTTTAAACTTACTTAGAATGGTAACTTACGATGCAAGCTAATATCAATGATATTAAAAATATAAGCGCTCTTGGGTTGTCTTGAAATATTAGGAAAAATTTAACAATGCGACGTTCTGCATATTTAGATACTAGATCATCACGATTAAGAGAAGTGATAATATTAACCGGTGCATCACTCGTACCCATTATATTAAATTATATAAAGGTAGACATAGGCTAAATTAGTTTATTAGTTTTATTTATGTTAGAAAAATTATATAATAAAACAAGAAAATATTTGAATGTGAAAAATATTTCGCCTAATGGTTTGAAATTGAAAAAATCAATAAACGCTTGTGCTTGTTTGAACAGATCAATGTTCAACACACGGTAAAGCATTTGTTTTAGTAAGAATTATAAAGATGGTACTCAAACATTGGAGCAGACATTGGCAAAAAGAAAACGGATATTATTTTTCGATGCCGCTTTGGGGGGTATTTTTTACGCCGCGGCGAATAATTGTTTGTTGTGTTCAGTTGCCAAACATGTTTATATTATTAGAAAGAAACCTATCTAATAAATTTGTCAAATCCGTTGACTGTATTTATTGAATTAAATGGTTCGTTACATAATTTAAAGAATTATTTCTCATCAAATAAAAATGATAAACTCGACCCATCTTGACCCAACTTAACTGTTTCCTGATCATTATAAACTTCGGAGGTAATTAACAGTATTGTATTAGGTTTACGTTAGTCCGTCATGTAAGCCTAATAGGGCTTTTCAAAACCACTACTTTGCAGTTTGGGTCTCTTCAGCATCTTGGAAATATCAAAATTGATATGCGTATATTTGTCTTTTGCTACTTTTGCAGTTAGGTCTTTCTATTTTTCCAATGATTCTATGAGTAATATTTTTAAATGTTCAAAGGTTATTGTGTATAAACGGTACAGTCTTTAGGAAGGACGCGAAGCATACTGCGGTCCACTTCCCCCCACCCAAGTATTGAATGACCGATTCAATCATTCATTCAATTAACTATACTCATTAATTCTTGGAATTAGTTGATATAACTAAAAGTCGAATTTATCTGCTATCATCTATCCCCCTCTAAATAACTAAAATATTTTAAAAAGTTTAAAACTGTCGAAGGTGTGTGAATATGGGTATTTTGCTCACCACATTAAACAAGGAAAATGTGAACTTACTAGGATGAGCATTCGCTGAGGTTTTCTAAAAAGAACTATGGGATTGTATACGGTAAACCAAATCTGGAACTTTACCGATGCATTGGCAAACTGGCTTTCAATTTATTTACGATAAAACGGTGTATCGGTTGTCGTTTAAACGACGCACCGTTCATCGTCCCTTACCGTTTGCCCATCCTAGTACTAATTCAAAGCAGACCATCCAGCGGGCCCGGGCCCAATATGTAAGTGAAAAATCAATCGAAATATAGATTTGAATGAACTTTATGGTAATGAACGAACGAAAAGATAATCTATAGCAAAAAATAACGTCTAGAAATCAGTAGGTAGTATACTACCTACATATATCGAGTAGGAGTACTTCCTAGATGGCAATTTTTGGTTTTGTGGATACCGCGCTATAAACCTATTTCTTGATACAAACTATAGCTTAATAATTGTTCTGAGTTGTTATCGTTGATTCTACAGATAAAATGCAAATGACAGTTGTACCTAGTTTACAAGAAGAAACGTCTCACTCATGTTCTCAAGATGCTTTTTGTCTACATCAACTGTTTCATTTACTAACAAACCGTCTGTTCAAGTTAGAAATGAAATAACAGATGTGGAATGTTACTATATATATGTAACTATTTTAAGTGTCCTATAACAAACAATGGGAAGTGGTGCACTCAGCTTAGTAAATAAACAAAAACTGAATAAACATTGAATCAGAATAAATTAATTATATATGTTGAATATAAATATGTATTATTAAAGAATAATGTATGAACAAGAGATCTAATGAGTGAGTTCCTGAAAAATTTCGTGTTCGAATTCCAGTTTCAGAGCTACTTCCCTCATGGAGGGACGATTTTCTTTCTGTGAGGTCAGCATCTTGCTAAGTAGACCTCCCTGAAAGTAAATATAGTATTACTGTAGACCACACACATAAATAATTGTTGTTATCGAAGAGCTAAAGAGATTTGTCCAATAAATTTAGATGGTAAATTTTCAACCAACTTTTAAGAAAAAAATATTAACAATAAGTTCACTCACCAGCGATTCCTTATAAGGTTGAAATTCGTCAAACTGTTCAATTTCTTCATAAACAGTACATTTTCGAATGGATTTTGTAATAATATTTTTATGATTTTGACATGGGCGACAGAGGGATTCGAATATAACCAAGCCAAACGAATAAACATCTGAAGATTTGTCCACATCCGTTACGGTTTCTCTCTGTAAAGAAACTGAATTAAATAAAAATAGCTACATTGAATAGAAAGGAATTTTGAATAACATTGTTTTATTTTCAATTGTGTTGTTATATAGAATGGCTAAAACATACTGAAACACTCTATATCTACACAATGCTGGATCGTTCTGATCAGACCGCACTTACAACTAATTGGTTACTTTTTATCTCACCTGCTCTTTCGAAAAGTATTTCCTTCTACGAGGGTCTGTGGATACTTTTTCAGTAATAATATATCTTTCCGAAGCTTGAAACACTTTCTGCCCCTCTTCAGTTTTGGAGAAATAGGCATGTCGCATCTTAATAAAGTTGTTCATTTTTGTTATTACTTATAATGCCTACTGTGATATTTCCGTGAACAATATTGTTATCATGGAGGTCGGCTAAGTGTTCAGCTATCAGCTGAAGATACCGTAAAATAGTCTTTGGTGGAGGCGTTGGATAGTCATATACTATATCTCTAAGTGATTGTTCACACTGAAAAATGCAATTATTAATAGGTAATTATATTACTAATTACTTTTAGCATTAAATATATATGGCTATAGTCGTTATCAACCACTGCGCTTCTTTTCCACTTCCCGCTTTCAGAGATATCAACGGCATACTGTAAGCATATAAGGGTTACTGTAGACTATAAAAACTACCTTTGGTGTTAGGTCTTCGTCAAGAAATGAACAGCTATCAAGACGTTCCGAACTTAATCCATCGTATAGAAAGTGGTCCTAAAGTTTAATAGATTTTTTTAGTGCACAAATTAATATAAAATTATTTATGTTGAGGTTTATTTTTTATCAGTAAAGTAACATCTTGTTATAAAAACAAATAAAAAGAAACAAGACCTTTATAGCTATTTTAAACTTAATCGCTAATATTCTTTAAAATACCAATATATTTCAGAAATTTCATGTAAGAGACTAATTTCTTGTCAATTTCATCTAGACCTACTTGAATGTGTTCGGGCTCGGTTTCTATCCACAAATGTGACAGATCCTTGTCAGCTAGGCTTGTAGCCATCTTTAGGTGAGAATAAACTTCGAAGAGGGCATTTGGCCTGGAATAAGATACTATGAGTCTTTTTTGTCAACTTTTTGTACTCTATTTTTAATATTTGTTGTTTTATTTATACAAGAACTTACGTGACAGTAAATCTATAAATTTTGCAATCGGCGCCATCCCAATGTCCAATAAACGTTTGCACAAAATCCGAGTTGTCGTGGAACTTCGCATAAGTTTTGGCTAGTGCATGTCCGAATCTATCCAATTCAATGGGAAACAATAGCAAAGTTGGAGTAAAGTGTTTTATTAATAGTCTGAAAATTGTTCGGATTTAGTTTATAACTAAGCAGTTTACCTTTCACAGCACTCTTCAACTTCTTCCCAATCATCTAAATTACGTGGAGTGTATGAAAGGTCCAGAACTTTCTAAAAATATGGAATTCTGCTAAAGTATTCATCATTGATGATGTATTTGAATAAATTGGAAAAGTTCAAAAGAAATTCGCGTTTGCTAAGATTTTAGTATGAATAACTTACCAGAATACATTTCGATTCATCTATAGAAGTCATGTTCTTTTGTAGTTCTACTGTGTATTGGCCAATGGGAAGGCTGTTATATATGTTCCTTATCTTATGTCCCGCCCTTTACAAAAAAGCTTCTCCTTCTACGTTGAGATTTGGCTTGATTGACAGCGGAGTTGTGAACAACTAAGCAATCATACAGTGAACACTGCAATCAACTTCCTAAGTTTGCTAATGTCTATTATTTATTTAAATCACAAGAAATTCTGTGAAAAACCCCAAAACCCATTTTGCCACCACACGATGAGCACTGATTCAGCGAGCAGGGCGAACACTCTGAAATCAGTTTCTAAACTTAAAAATTGAAAACACTTTATACTATTTGCGTTAGTGTAGAAGTGATTTGAGAACTGACTCAGTATCTGGTCGCTTATGCCTACTTTTAATAATATACTTGATTTTCATGCTACTTAAATGAAGCATGTTAAGGTGATGCTTCGTGTATTTTCTTGGTCATTTTGTTATCCAGAACTATTGACTCTACAATGCTGCAACTTCAGCCGTTATTTGAAATTTGGTAGTTGAAAAAAATTCTTTTACATGTTGCGTGGTGGCCCAGTGGTAGTCCCATTTCCTATGGTTCCCTCGTCTCACTTCTTCGCTCCCAACATCTGTGATCTCGTGTTTCGTAAAATGAATAAACAAATCTTAAAAAAGAGGAGCAAGAAAACTATGGCTGGTTATTTCCTCTTTTTAGATGTAAAAATCGTGAAATTTCACAATAAAAATGTCCGTAATGTTTGAACTGATATCATGGGAAGTGATTTGAAAGAGAAGTGTTCACCTAACTACATACAGATCCATAGATTTTTATTCAGAATATTAATCACATTCTAAAATTACTTCTCATATGCATCATACTATTATTATTTCACTTCACATTTATGAGAGTATTTTAAATGTTTACAGATGAACTGGTTGTTGGATATCTGCGAAACCGTTTCATCAGTTTTCGAAATGTTTATCGAATTATAGTCGACCGACTGGGACGGTTGGCTGCCACAAGCCAGTTATCCCTGAGGTAACCTTTCTGACAACTCCTACCAGAAACTTTTGGCTGCTAATATTGCGCTGGAACGCTAATTATTCTAATTGGGAAGGTATTCAAATATCCGCAACTAAGTTTTAAAAATTTAGTTTCGAAAAACAATTTGTTCCGAATCCTTGAATAAGGCGGTGTTCTAAAAGCCGGAAATTTCAAACATTCTCGGCGCGACCCGGCTCGATGGGCTAGGCCGGGCAATTTTGAGAACCCCGGAATAAGGATACCAAAATCAAAGTGGCAAATGAAAATGGCTTGAATAATATAATTTAGCGATCTACCGTTTTCAATAAAATGAGGTTTAGCCTCAGACTATACATATTGTCATTATGAAAATGAACATCTCGCGGTACAGTGTTTCTAGTTATCAAATAGTAGCATGATTAGCCAACAGTCTGATGTTATACGAACAATATGAACCGTTTATATAGAACCTTTTTAAACGGTTGCCAGCTCAGTGTGGTTCAATAATCTCACAGTTACAAAGAAACTCTCGTTGCCTTGTTAGTCTAAACTTAGATTTTGACTGAAATTACCTATTTTAAAGGTTTTAGAATCATTTTGCAATTGTAGTCCGGCTTGCTACAATACACCTATTAATCAAGAACGCCTAGGTCCTGTCAAGTTCTTGGACAAATTGCTAAACGAATATTCGAAAGTAAATAAAAGTGCCACCCCAAAGTTGAAATGTTGCCCTTTATTCTTAAAACCAAAAAAATACAGTAAAACATCATTGTAGCTCCTTCAACTTAGAGGTTATTCAGAAGGGATGTTTGAACATCAGTGACATGTAGGCTTATCTAATATGAGCAAACCGTTAATGGGTGATATCAATGGACTCTTATTCACTGCTCCAACAATCGATGACTGTTCCGAACCAAAATTAATATTTTTTGAACACTGTATATTATTGAGGGATTATTCCCGTTATCGGTGTTTTTATCAGTGAGCAGTTCAAATCTGCTTTAATAAAGTTTGATGTATAGGAATTTTGGTACTTTTTATTCCTTCTACCATACTTTGCTCATCTGTGCGCAACCTGTTCTGCAATTGAAATCATAGTGCAATTTTGAATGCCCGAGCTTTCTTCAATAGAAGTGGATTTAACTATTATTAAGATAGCGCGGCGGCATCCCCGCGAACATTGCAAACATAATGTAAACCTGCGACTGACTGATTTGAGGGCACCAGAAAACAGTATATTATTTGAGATATAGTTAAGTCCTCTTAACTATATCTCCAATTTCATTAAAACTTCAAGAATATTTTTAGAATAATTGTGTACGCAGCACTTTCTGCAGCAAGAGTGATTTGATGAAATGAATCACCTCTTCAAAATCTCCCCTCACTGCCGAATGAGCATAGTTGAAGAACAATACGGGACTTTTATGGTTTATAACCGAATAGCTAGTTGAATAGTAGTTTATATATTTTATAGAAACATATATAGTTTAAGTAATGTCTAATACGCTTATAGAGCTTGTCCAATTGGTATTTCAACTGGGCGTATTCAATTCTTCTTCTGTAAACGGACACATCATAAACTTGTCTATCGAGCTGTTTCATATGGTTTCATATTATATAAACAAGTTCTTTGCTTATATAAGATACACCAATTTCTTGAATTTTACAGTTCTTTGTGATTTGTTAATTGTTTATTTTAGCTGAAGTGTTTCATTAGAAGATGTCGATTTACAATCTCATTGAATATAAACAACACTTATCTAGGGCAACATCTACTTTGCCTAACGAAATGAACAATGATTGTAGATACTCATAAGTAAGTTAGATGGTACCAATAAGACATATTCTAACCTTCTAGTTTACGCCTAGTTTTCAACAGTGTTGTTCGTTGAGTTCTGATTTGGCTATTGTAAGAAAGATATTTAGAAACCTTTACTTTGCAAACACAAACAATTAAACACTATGACAAATTAGAATCATATAAAAGTGGCAGGAATCTTATCATCAAGTATATTTTGGGCAATTAGTCAATAGTTTGAAACCGGTCCTTAGTAGAAATTACAATGATAGAATAATTGTAGACAAATAAAATGAAATTATTGGACAAATTTATGCGTTAACACGCACAGTAGATGTCAACTTTCCCTTGTGCGTGAGCTGCAAGTTTGCTTCTGCAGGGCTCAGATCGCTGCCCGCGGCCCTGAAAAAAGATTTATAGAAATATTTTGTCAACAAGTTTTTTGGTTGTTAATATTATAAATTAGATAATTGGACTTTGTTCTTCTTCAATCAACAGTAAGTTTTCAAACTTACTGTTGATTTAAACAATTAGTATAAAAAGAACGTACTTGTTGGCGAGCCAGACGTTGTGACCTCGTTTGGCATAGTTTCCGGCAATATAGACCGGCGCTGGTAGACTGGTTGGTGATCCGATGATGCCGTGACGGAAACAGAGTCCGTAAAGCATATTCTGCCAATCATCGATCGACAGAGGAGAGGAGTCCAGAACAATCGTGTACTTAGGGGTTTTTGAAGTGCCCTGAAAATGTTAAAATATCAATACAGAGTTTTTTGCAGTTCTTATGCGTTTCAGTTACTCGGAAATATAAGTTTTTACGGTCTCTCAGACACGGATAAGCATCTACCTCTTACATGTTAGCATAAAAAATGGGGAAAATAAATTAATTTATTTCCGAAAAATAGTGCCAAGATGATCTTAATGTGTAAAACCACCCACCTGCAGAGTAATATGTGAATTCAAAAAGAATTCACTGTACTTTCTTGAGACAATGACACGGTCAACAACTGTTCCGGGAGCAATGTTCTGTTCCGGGGCCCCCTTTCCATTAAATGAAGTGGCAAAAAGTCTTTCATTATGTTCTTTGGTCACGGCGATACTGGTGATGTGCGGATTATATTCCGCCTTAAGATGTTGGGCAATTGCCTCACCAACACCTTTCATATAGCGGTTAACAATCTACAACATTTATATTTCAAAAGTTATTACGAAAGATTAGTTACCAAGTTTTCATATTGAACTTCTGTTATTCCATTAAATAGGAAAACCAAATGCAGCGGAATTACGTTACGATTGGCGCGGAACTTGCGAAGACAGTCTAGAGCAATTTCTTGGATCACTGTTCCGAACATCTAGAAATAGATTATTTAATCTATTCTAATATATTATTGTAATAAGATATATTTTCTGGGTTTAACTAACAAGTAATATGTGTAAGTATGAAATACATCTACAGCTTCTTTTCATATTATTTTAAATGTATTCGCTATCAGCTTATCTATATTCTGTTTTAAGAGCTAGCTTTCCCGCACAGTATTCTAAAGACAGGATTCTGGAGAATGAATGTACTTTCGAGGAAAAGGCTCGAATCCACCAATTTCCGATTCATTTTTATTCAACACCGCCTCTCTACAGGATACTGCGCTAGAAACCCCGCCCTTGATACCGACTATAGTACGTTTTGAAAGAAAGTTGGCTGAAACGTACATCGGCTTGACGTCCCTCCACATAACGATAGTCTCCTAGGAAGTACTGATTGTCCTTCTGGATGTTTGCGGCGTATCCAACAACACTTGGCATCTGAAAAGAAAAAGAATACATATTTCGATTGAGTAGTTGTAATTGTATTACTCTGTGTGACTCGTCGCCTTCCACTTGATTCTCGGACGGTGCATTGGAGATATCAAATCCGATAATTAGGCGATTGTTATCTTCTAACAATTTCTTCCTAAATGTTCAAATTAGTTTGACAGTTTAATTAGGAACTTACGCGTCTTGTACCTTATGACACAGTCCTCCCAACTTCTCGTTGGTTTTCATAATTACATTATGCAGAGTTTGCCTCTGGTTTTTCACAACGACATTGGTGGCTTTGCTGACTTTCATTTCTTGTGTGATGACGGTTCCCATCTTGGCTTCAACAGTCTTTATATAATCTGAAAAAGTTGTAGTACTAAAAAGCAAGAATAGGCTTCTATTTTACAGATAAAAATCTTTAGCAAGAATAAGTTGTTCACTTTCTGATCAAAGGTCAAGTTTAAGTAACCAAATGTCGTTGATCCTTGAGAAAATAAAATTTTCACTCTGTAATTTCCAGGGCTGGCGTAAAAGTTTGCTAAGAAACATTTTCTGACCCCCCACCCGTTGTATTAAATGTAAATATTTCGCAGCTACCATACACTTGCTGCCGAAAGGTAGAAATTACAGCTACATATTCAAAAATTTCGGATCCTGCAGACCCCATGGTCGTTGAAATTTTCCCATTTGGAGGACAATGCCCCATGCCTGAACTGACGCAACAAAAACTTTGAGAATAATCAAAAGCAACTGAATAAATATAATGTCTATACTATTCACCCAGAAACAAATAAGATATAAAAAACGAAAACGAATTTCTTCTTACAGCAGGCATGGGCCATTTTCCGCCAAATGTGAAAATTTTAACCACTTTTACGCCAGGCCTGTCTTACAGCCGGACCCGAAAGTTTTGAATCTGAAATTTAAATTTTTTACACCTTTCGGCAGGAAATGTATAGCAGCCGCGAAATATTTTCCAGTTATATAACGGGTGTGGGGTCTGCAAATTTTTCTTAACAAACTTTTACGCCAGGCCTGTCTTACAGTCACATCCCTCTGAAAAATTCCTAATGTCTCTTGTCCGTGAAATGCCAATAAACACATTTAATTTCCATGCTAAAACCCCGCTTGACAGCAAGGACGTGAAGGTGAATAAAAAGCGAACACACAGAATCCAGCTTTATAGAATTCTTTCCATCACCCTTGATAATAAACAAATGGAATTAAATATAAAAAGTTGAATAAAAAATTATAGTGGTTACTTAATGAACGCAAAATAAATGAATGCAAGAGTATCACCTGGAATTGTCATTTTCTGAACCTGCATAAAGTAGCATTATAAAGATGTTGCTTTTAGAAACGTTCCAAAAAAGGTGATAAAAATGATGCCTAATAACAAACATCGGAATGTTTGACAATATAACGCTGAATATACAAAGGCTAAGATGTGACGTTTCATGAATTTGTCCTCGTCTTCAGACGTGAAAGAGACAAACATTAAAATTTCCACGAGAAAAAGCAAAACAATATATGAAAAAATACTACTTTACCCAGGTAGAAAAATTACAAACAACAACGTTTTCAATATGAAAACCAAATCATTACCCGGTAGTGAATCAATTAAAATCGAATATTAAAAGTTTTAAATGCTGGAATGAGGCTTGTGAACTTCGACAACGGGAGGACACTTAGCCTGGCGGCAAACTTTGGATCAATGTGAGAAACAACTCAAACTCCTTTGAAGAAAAGAGTCTGTTGCATAGCTACATAAAGTACTGCGTTCACTAAGAATTTAGAGTAGATATTGAACTCTGTATATATAAATGTTAAAGAAAATCGAAAAGACATGCCAAATGAATATGAGAAGGTTGCGAGTGCGCGAATGCCGATTTTTTAGGAAAAAAAACATGAAATTTTTACTTATCTTTATCATTGAAAATCATTATTAGATCAGCATTTGATGCTGAATTGAATGCAGAAGATCCTTTTTTAATAGCTCCAATACGAATCGAGATATCTATCAAAAGCTCTTTCATTCACGATTAGCTTCGATCACGATTTGAATTCTTGGGACTTTAAATTGAATTCGAAATGGGATAGTCCATAAAATTCATTGTCAGCACAATTGCACTCGTGAACTTCCAAAATTCATGTTTTTTTCCAGAAAACCGGCAAGTCACACAGTTCGGAAGCGGTGGTTCTGAAATGCGAGTTCGGAATCGGGATAGTCCCCGCGAATCAGTTAAAATTGAAAAGGAGTACTAGGAACAGGGCCGGCTCGTGCTTTTTGAGAAATGACCCCGGCCTGGGCCGTAATTGAGACAACTCCCAAGCTCAGAGCTAGGTTATCAGTTCTCATCCGGAAAATCCATTTTCACTCTCTATTTTTTATTAACTTTCTTCTTCTTTTAATTTAAGTTAATAATAATGGACAAAAATATAGGCGAATTAATTTTTTTTTTGAAATTCGCCTATGCCTTCTTAGGCCCAACAACGTGCGTCTGAAAAATGAAAAAAAAAAAAAAAAAAAAAAAAAAAAAAAAAAAAAAGGACAACAGCCTATAACCTTTTTATCGATAGTCCATCGAGGAACAAAGACAACAGAACAATTACCTACGTCAGCTTGCTTCTATTAAGGCTCATCCCCGTATCAGTCCGTCGATGCGCCCGATATCAGAAATGACCGAAAAGTACCCACAAGGACATGAATGAACTGGAAGAGAACATGAAAAAGAAATATTAGATGGCGAGTCAAAGGAACAAAAAAGACAAAACCACACACACAGTTGGAAGTCCTATCACAATCACTCAGATAACAAAAGCAGCAGCATCACTTCCAGCGATTTATACTCGATGGGTCAAGGTTTTCCAGCGCAAGTTTAGGTTTTCAAATACATTATTTATATATAAGATACATTAACTTCCTATGAAGATTTTTTTAGATAATAAACAGTTTCCAATACGTTATGCAATATGAGTCAAGATTAAAGTGATGATAAATTTTTTCGAAGGTATGGCTAGTTCATAAACTAGCGATACTTTTTTGTGGCATAACTAAATGGACGTATTGGACACTTAGTGTAAAATAGCAAAAGCCAAGAAAGATGCAGAGAAGCTCCCATCTTATGAAATACACACCAGCAGACAAAAACTGAAACTAGAAAGACACAGGAAATATTACGGACGGGTACACCTTTGAATTAGTGACACACAAGAAGACCAAAAAGTAATAGCTCCAGTCTCTGAAAAACATAGGCAATATTCCTAGAACAAGGTACATTGGCCAAGATAAAATATATAAAATAATCAGCTAGCTTTTGGATTGTCAATACCAGTAAATAGCCGGCATAACAGTCAATAAAAAGTACAGATAGCTGGTGGTATAATATAACTGATCCTCTAGATTCCAAATCAAATGCGAAGTGAAAACAATGAATATTCAGACTCAGTGTAATGTATCTAGCATCAACAATATATTTCAGAAGCCCATCCGAAGACTGGATGGAACAACGGACCCGTTTATGGGTTACGTTAAGAATGGCAGTACCAAAGTTAATAATTGAACTAAATGCAATTAATCGTGCAGTTTCTTGTTAAAAAATGGGAAAATATATAGCAAATGATAATCAGGAATTGCCCAGATGAATTCCAATTGAGGTCAGTCGTTATATTGATTTTAAACAGCCTTTTAAATGATAGCATAAATTCGCGAAATTTAAACCCGCCTTTAGGGAGACCGCCAAACAGAAGGAACGTACATGATTTCAAATGCATTAGTCAGACTTGAAAGTGTACACACAACATAAAAAACTTGATAAATTGGATTTATATTAATGTGGTTTTATACTATTATTTGCTTGAAACCAAAATAGTAAAAATACTAGTAGATGTGAGGGTGAACAAATTACCGGCACTTATATTCTAGGGTTTAAAACCAACAATGAATAAAAGCGAAATTTTATATTTTTAAAAGAGCAGAGATTAACAGCTGTGAAGATACGTATCACGAGTGACCGGCAATCTACCCAGTTGAACGACTCAGTGGGGGTTACACACGAAAGATAGCTAGTTTGCTCGCTGACTCATAAATATCAAAGATAGCGAACATTCAGTAATAACTCCATTTAGTAAAATATTATGAAGCTGACAATTTTAATATAAACATGTGTGCATGAAATCATAGCACCATCGATAAATTGAACTCTTCAGCATCGTTCGACAATGAGAGAATAAATGGTTAGATAAACAAGAAAGAAAATATCGAAAGAAATAGACCTGTTTCGATAACGAGAGTGTATATAGAGGAAAGATGGAAAAGAGGACCGGTGGCTGGCTCATTCAACCCCCAGTCAGTTCAACGGCCTTGTTAGAGAACAAGAGTATCCCACCCGCAGACCACTCTCGCTTCTCAGCCGTCTAACATAATCAATACTGCAACAGAATAAACTGACCACTTGAACAATAGAAGCAATTTCAGTGGAAATGCGCAGTAATATTAGCTATCATAAAAGAATATCAATTTTTCGAACGTTAAATATACGCTGTAATTGAAAAGAGTGAGCTAACTTATTTTTGCCTTTCAAATAATAGGCCAAACAGATACATTTAAGTAAAACAGTAGTTTCATCAAATAAAAGTAAACAGAAATTGTACGTAAATAAAATACATTTCAAATTTTTTGAAAATGGATCTGTGATTAACGATAGAGCGCTAAGCTAACTATAAGGAAAAGAACAACACAATTGAAGTTTTTCGTTGCTGTTGATCTCTCACTCTTTAGTGCAGTCATTACGTACAAAATTGACTAAAATAATCGTGATAGTTTTTGTCAACACTTTATTAAGTCATACGATAAAGTACAAATAACAAATTAAAGATCACATTGAGGTAACTACTCTGTTTAATGTAGGGTTATTAAGATGTTTATGGGGTTTCTTGTACAGCCTAGAAGATTCAATTCAGTTTTCCCGTAAAAATATTTTACTGTGTTTTTGTTATTGTTGGTTTTCACCACGTTTGAACGCCTTTTTGTCACATTATTGTTGTTTTTCTGTGGACGATTGACTTCACAAGGATATGACTACAAAAGTGTTTTTCTCTACCAACAAATAAGTAATTTTCAAATCAATAGATTAATAACATAAATTTCTAAACGCCTAACTATAAAATTGAGATGTATTGGAGACAGTCAGCTGATAATAGTTTTCAATCTGATAAGTTCTAGGTTTCAAAGAAGATCCGTAAGTGTGAATATGTTTAGGATATTAACTTAAAGGGACATAGGGACAGTTTTTTGAAGTTAATTTTATAAATGCAAACTATACTGTCAAGGTTTACATAGCTTAATCTACAACTTATTACAAACCAATGCGCTATACTTTGAATTATTATTTACTTTCCCCTCACCTCGTTGTTATCGGATTTTTCCTTCTTTCTTTTGATCGAATTTCCCTTTTCCTTGGTTTCATCCGGACTGGCAATATGACTAAGCCGCGTCTTCGCTACAGTCGCCAGCTCTCTGCGAATAGTGAATAAGCATAACTACAGTCTATATATTTGTGAATTTCATAAACTCGGTTTAGGCATTCCTAGTCTGTGATATAAATATCCAAAAAAAAGATTGGGGAAACCAGAGTATTAATCAAATAATTGATATGTGGCTTACTTGTTTTCACCGATTCCACGATCCACAACTTTCGGTCCCTCTACTCGTTGTCTTCCATTAGCAAATTCATCAAATTGTGATTGAAAAATCTTATCGTCACACGTTTTCTGTAGTAATATTATAGATCTTCTACATTATTTAAAGATTTGTGGTTCATTTAAAAACTAGACCAATAAAGTGATTTATTCACACGAGTGGGTGAGAAATGGAAGCAGTTAGTTGCAGACCCTCCAACTTGGGCCCGGGCCCGCCGACTTTTTTCAGGGCCCGGCCCGGCCCTGGCGGGCCCTGAAGGTAAAAATCAATAAATATATTTAAAAAAAAAATTTAAATTTTACTTTAAAAAATACATTTTTTTTTCTAGGAAGCATTACTAATCGATATATGTAGGTAGTACTAATTTCCAGATGTTGTTTTTCGCCATAGACTATCTTTTCGTTCATCCATTTCCATAAAGTTCATCGAAGTGTATATTTTGGTTGCTTTTTGACTCTTTTATTGGGCCCGGCCCGGCCCGGCCCGCTGGAGGGTCTGCCGTTACATGTTATATCCACCACTAACCATCGTAATAAATATATATATTAAACTGTATAGTAAACTGCCTAAAAGTATTCTTCCTAAATTACCCAAAGTCCATATTCTGGGACATATATTTTGATTGGTTGTATTGGGCTTGGCCGGCCCGCTGGATGGTCTGTCAATGTAAGATTTCACTACATAAGCGTTGAGTTCATTTGCTACAATTGGACTTTCTTAAAGGACTGCTTTAAAGGACTGCGCGACCATAAAACCTTTTTCTTAAATAACTAGGTGTCATTTAATTTTGCTATAGTGTTAAATGAAAGCAGAGACCATAAACAAAGAATATTTTTTGAAAATCACAAAAAAATTCAAGTTAGACATCTTATTATATCCAATTTTTTGGCTCAGTGAGCTAAAATTCAGCCACAACGGGGAGAGAGCCGCCGTTAGAATCAAGTCCTATTGCACCACGGTTATGCTGTGATTTGCTACAATTGAGGGATGCATTCTTGTAATACGAAATGTATTATAATACTCTAAACACCCAAGTCCTAAGAGAAGAGCTACGCATGGGCCGGCCCAGGCCGGCATTTTCAATACGCAGCCCTCTGGCCGTAGTATAGAAACGCCTGGGTTTGTGTCCGGGACCTTTTTGGTTGCCCGAGCAGTTGTGGATTGTTGCCCGAGCAGGCTAAAAACTGCCCGGGCACCCACGCGGGGGTTGCTATACTACGGGCACTGCCCATGGGCATACCCAGAACATGGTATTATTTTGACGGCGCATGCAAAGTTCAGTTCAAACTGTTCTGTTTTCAAACCTTGTCAAGGCGCACCCCAGGGTCTTCGTGAATACAACCACAGGCGTGGAGTTTCAACTGGCCGTGCCGGATTAGGGGTTATTAGGCTCGTCCCGGGTCGGGTCTCTCAAAAGTTACTGCGGTCCGGGCCCGGGCCCCTGAACATTCCTGGTAAATACAACGAAATAATAGCTAACAAATTCTAAGATATTAATTATTCATTCCCAAAAACTCCGCCGTTCACATTGATTAATGTACTTATCGGCAGGGCTGCGTATTTTAAAGGCCGACCTAGACCGGCCTGTACCAGACCAGGTCAGGCCCACATTTTGAGGAAGCGGAGCTAGGCCGGCCTGTTTCTGCCTGTGACGTCACATTATTTACCAAAACCTTCAGCAAACACTATAAAACATCTACTTCTGCTCAATTTTGATATGACGGTTGAACCAAGTGGACCGGCCTGGTGAGTGCACTTCATTGTCGCATACTGTAGAAAGGGATGGGCCTGCAGACTTCGCAAACGGGCCGGTCCGGGTTAACATATTTCCGGCACCAGACCCTCCAGCGGGCCGGGCCCGGGTCCTGGGAAAGTTGGCCGGCCGGGCCGGGATCAGGTTGCATGGTCTGTCCAGCCCCAGTGATGCGCACGTCATTTTGAAAACTTCGACACCGATATAGTCTGATTCAAGAGGAATAATGGAGTGTTACTTGCATATTGTTACTTGCATATAATTTGGCGTATATTTCCTGTTTTCGAATACTTTCAGAGCCATTTTCGGCGAGGTTCTTTTTAACACTTCGTTATTACTCTCGGATCTTACTATAGATATAAACAACATAGAGCAAACAGCTCATATAACTTATTATATCAACGTAATTTTGCCTCCAAATTAGTGTTTGCTTACAAAAGTGATGTTACCGGGTCCAACAGGACCGGGTCGGGCCGGCGTAAGTAAGTGCGCAAACCTGTCCCGCCCCGCCCGGCTGATTTTTAAAGTTATTCCGTTTCAGCAACGACAAACTCCGCGCTCCCGGTCCAAGTCTAATAAGAACAGTTGGCAGCAGATCAAAGGTAATGAACAGTAGTTATAACAGCTAGGGACTGGTCGGTAAAAGAAACTCGATTTGCAATCATTGTCAGCCACGGCTTGCCGCGCCCTAAGACAACGGGAGAGAGCAATTTCAAATTACGAATTCTTGCGGCCACATTCCTGGATTATTTTATTAACGAATTCATGTTTATGTATATATCACTAGAAAGCCCATATCTTAATCTCTACGCTTGCGTTTTTTTTTCAAATGGTTTGGTTCAAGCGTACTAGAGAAAATTCAACTTTAAGTTTAAAATGGGACCACCGTCCTTCAATCCCACTGTCTCTGTTGGCGAGCCGTGCAGCCAGGGCTCGACATGGGCCGGCCCGGGCCGGGCCAGTATTTGCCTTTGCAGGCCGGGCCGGCCCGTACTGTCCTCAATAAAAGTTATTTTGGCTAGTTTTGAAAGTTTAAAATAAAAACGAACAAACTTGATTAATAAAAGTTGTTCAGTTTGAAATTCTCTATCCAAATCTATAAAAAACATAATTATTCCTTGTTATTTGCT